>CP136062.1:110398291-110459752 GCA_032622095.1 Siphonodentalium dalli
GATCGCCATTCGACAATGGGAACTCAGGCTTCAAGATTCGACGAGAATCACCGAATCGATTCCCGTAATGATTCTCACAAAACTTTACAATTTTCAGTGCTTTATGACTAACATGATTCAGCATTTGATTCTCGTAAAATTAAATGTATTTTGAGCCCTGGAACTTGAAATGAAAATCCTCGGTGCCCAATCTTGTGTCAGATAATCCTAGTCCCCAATCAAACCAGTTGCACGATTCGTAGCAAGCGGACACTGTCAGTAATACTGGACAGGCATGTAAAGAAAGAGACTATTCAAGAGACACAGCATTATTTGAACACAGGCCATATAATACTATATGTTATAACAAACATAATCTCATTGTTTCTAACGATTGTTCCGATAATACAATGAGGGAAAGGAAATGGAATCGCAAGAACAGAGTCAGAATTTCATATAAATATCTTGAAGTCGATGTAACGTTTGCGACGTTCCAAGTATCCAAATACGAGCCCTCATGTTAATAGTAATACATTCGGGCTAGCTAAGATTTGCAAATATTAATCGGTAAGCACAATTAATTATAACGACATGTTGTAAATGTACAATGATGTTCTGTGATAATCATTTTCCAAATGTCGGTGAAGTTCCAGTCGCTCAACTTCAACTTACAATTAGTTGAGGCAAAAGAAATTTCATTGGATTACAAGTTCTATCTTGTTTATTAATACATGTAAATTATCGCCAAAGGAGACATTTCTGTCCAGGCCAACTTTCTGCGCACAGAGCTGTTGCATATACGATTAGGTAGTGTACATGAAATGAACGTAGCGAGAAGTCGGCTTCATGAAATAGAGTTAGCACGAAATTAGGAGACTTCGCATACCGTACCACGTGGACTCAGAAATCGGACGATTCATGCCACCGTATATGTTGCACAATAATGCAATATAGGTTTGCTACAAGTAAACGATGTGCGTCTGTAGTCATTGTCAAAATGGCCATCAATGGCGAAGATCTCAACGTGATTTTGTCGATTCCAATCCCAAAATTTTCGAGATAAAATGTGTCGATCAAAAACACGGAATTTTTATAAATTGCGTTGCGCATACTATGAAACGAAGAGTTTCTGCGCGAACTTAAAAATATTAAACGACCGGGTAAGCAACGGATAAATTGCAAGTTTGTTATCAACAATAAATATTGAGTTGATAAACTCGCAATAGAGAAATACTTCCTTTAGTTAAAACCACGTCTGATAGGTCCAAGGAGAGAAATAAAACTGGCGTGGGCTAATCCGATCGCTGATTGACCGGAGTAGGCAATAAACGGACAATAAATTTAAACCCTCCTGATAACACAAGGCGGAGGATAATAATCCATATAGTTCAGTTGAAGGGCTTCTCCTTGGCGGAAAAAGAGTGGGAAAGAGACAGAGACACAGAGTCCCAGATTATTAATCGAGAATAAGCCGGATTCGATTCCCGGATTTGAACCAAGTCGATTGGAGCGAGGGAGACAGACAGACAGAGTGAGAGAGAGTGGGAGAGAGGGAGGGACAGAGATTATCAATCAAGATTCCCAGATTCCAAGTCGATTTGTATGTACCGGGGACTCATGAAAGAACGAGAGAGAGAGAGAGAGCGAGAGAGAGGGGAGACAGACAGACAGTTTGAGTGAGAGACAGAGAGCGACTTGCTCGCGTTCCATCTTGGTTGTTGTCACATTGTCATTACATCAGATGTTTAAATATGCATGTTATGTCGAGATCTCGAGATATTATCTCGAGATCTCGAGATAATATGTCGAGATCTCGCCGAATGATAATATCTCGAGGTTGCCGAATGACCCCAAAATGACTCGGTTCCCATCTACATGTCAATGTCAACAACCATGACAAATTTCATAATGATCCGACCAAATGTACGACCTGTAGCCCATGCCAAAGGATTTAGTCATGCAAAGAGTAAAATCCAAGATGGCTGCTGGCGGCCATGCTTTATAGCCGAATGACCCCAAAATGACTCGTTCCCATCTGCATGTCAAATTTCATGATGATCTGACCAAAGGTACGACCTTTAGCCCATGTCAAAGGATTTAGTCACGCAGAGTAAAATCCAAGATGGCTGCCGGCAGCCATGTTTTATGGCCAAATGACCCCAAAACGACTCCTTCCCATCAACATGTCAATATTAACATCCATAACAAATTTCATGATGATCCTACCAAAGGTACGACTTGTAGCCCGTGCCAAAGGATTTAGTCATGCAAAGAGTAAAATCCAAGATGGCTGCTGGCGGCCATGTTTTATGGCCGATTGATCCCAAAATGACTCGTTCCAATCTACATGTCAATATTAACTTCCACAACAAATTTCATGATGATTAGACGAACACTCCGACCCCAAAATGATTCGTTCCCATCTACATCTCAATATTAACATAAATGACAAATTTCATGACAATCAGACAAACAGTATGGCCTGGCCTGTAGCTCGTGCTAATGGATTGAATTTTGAAATCCAAGATGGCTGCTGGCAGCCATGTTTTTTTGCCGAATGACCCCAAAATGATTCGTTCCCATTTACATGTCAATGTTAACATCCATGAAAAATTTCATGATGATCTGACCAAAGATACAACCTGTAGCCTGTGTCAAAGGATTTAGTCATACAAAGAGTAAATTCCAAGATGGCTGCCGCCGGCCATGTTTTATGGCCGAATGATCCCAAAATGACTCGTTCCCATCTGCATGACAATATTACTTCCACGACAAATTTCATGATAATCAGACGAACACTCCGGCCTGTAGCCCGTGCTAATGGATTGAATTTTGAAATCCAAGATGGCTACTGGTGGCCATGTTTTTTTGCCGAATGACCCCCAAATGACTCGTTCCCATCTACATGTTAATGTCAACGCTCATGACAAATTTCATAATGATCCGACCAAAGGTACGACATTAGCCTGTGCTAAAGGAAATTGTTGACGAATCACACACACATGGACGACAGATACCAAGCCATGGCAATAGCTCGTAAAGTTGAGCTAATAAAAGGCTGTTAGGTCACATATTTCCCAACTGAGGTGGCTTTATTTGACTGGTGGCTTTTTTAGAAATAAAATATTTTATTCTGTTAACAACCATTGAATCAAACTTTGCTTCCAACTGTCTATGTTAACTATTTCTGAATCACACAATGACGGATGAAAATGTTAATCGGATGTATTCTCAAACTATAAGTTGTCATGCAAAATTCATAGGACGTAGCCCAGATTCTCAAATTATAAGTCGACAAGGACCATAACTGTGGTATGTATAACTGGGCGGACCGAACCTAAATTTCATATGAGTAATCCTTATAACAGATATGAAAACAATCAGAAAAAAACTATAACTAAGGTATCACCCGAAAACCAAAATAATTGTCAAATTATAAGTCAACAAAGACCATAACTCCAGTAAAAATAGACGGACAGAACATAAATTCGAACATGAGTAATCCTTATACCATATTTTAAAACAATCAGATAACTAATTCTAAAGTTATCACCCGCTAACCAAAATAATGAGCAAATTGTAAGTCAACAAGGACCATAACTCCGGCAAATATTATCAGACTGAATCCAAATTCGAACTTGACCCGAATTTCATGTGGCTAATCCACATACAATATATGAAAAACAATCATATAAGTAAAACTAAAGTTATCATCGGAAAACCATCTGGGAAGCTGATTTCTATGGTCCCAAAATATTTTTTCGGGGAGACAAAAAAAATATACACATACCCCTCCATCCATCATCAAAATTTTACTTTAGAATTATCTAATGACCCTTTTAAAATAAGAAAAACACAAAACCAATTTACCAAATGAAGGTGCCAATAGAAATGAGAATCATTTTGGCAAATGCTTGTTTACAAAATGATATTTGCCACAAAATAAGCATGATTGAATGATTTTTTAACACTGAAAAATATATGACAATATTTAATAGGACACTAAATTATTTCGAAAAAAATATTTTGCGACAAAATTAAGATGCAAAGGCGCCATTTTTATTTCAGGTATGAAAAAAAAACAATAAAATTTCTCTTTAGTGACCTCAATTCAGTTTCCAAGTCATGTGAAAATAAATGTGAAATATGCTGTTAAAACAACACTCTATGATGCATAAGTTATCTGTAAACATAATAAGGAGTTCATCTGTATTACCTATCCAGCAGAATACCGTATCTGACATCTTTTTCAAGGTATTTTGAACAATTGTTGCATGTTTCTTCTTTCAAAGGGCCCTGTAAAAAATGGAAATTATATGGTGTGTATATATAAATGTGATAGCCTTAGTGTAGCAATATTTAAGTAACACAGTCAAATGAAAATATTTAAAACAGAAAAATATTTTTTAATTTGAAACATTGAACTTGTTTTGAACCCGTCTGTACCTTGTAATAAGCATGTTGGTACCAATCACAGTAATCTCCTAATCAGCTTAATGCCATTTTTCCATGCTATCACTGGGAGAATAAGGGGATACCCTCTTCATTTGATGTTGTTATTCCAGTAATACAAATAATTGACAATTAGAACCTTTGTGGTACATCAAGACATATCACTTCACAATACACCACTAACATAACACATGGAGAAATGTAATTATAACACTTTTTTATGTTTTTGTTCACAGTAATACAGTATGAGACTATGAGTATCCAAGTATGTAGTAAAAGTAATCAAAATCATGATTACAGGTACACTGGATTGTAATCAATTACGATAACTTGTAATAAAAAAAATTCATGATTACTGATTACAGGCAATTCATTCCAAATTATGTAATTGATTACTTTGATTACGACTACTGATTATGATTACCCCAACCCTGCAAGTTTATTATGGTGGAAGTGTGAGATTTCTATCACTTGGTAGACACTTTAGGCCACACCAAAGCACTTAGTATGTACACCTTCAAACAGTATGTGTGACTTTAAAACAGGTTTCATATATATAGGCTAATTAACTTACCCCTTTTTTGTGAACCATATCAACAGCGGTATCCACGTCCTGGTATATTGATTTAAAGGTCATAGTAAGGTCACCTGATTTTACACCTTGCCCATTTTTCAACCTTAAAAATATTCAATACATATTAAATTCACCATGAATAAATCATCGGATACTAAACTGATTTCAAACCAAATTCCCCTGAACTTTTCAAGCAAGCGACATATGTCAAGATAAACAATGACAAAGAATAATTGTCATGCCATTTGTCAAAATGCTGGAATACACACTGACTTCAATATTTGGTAGCAAGAGACCTCATAATTTGGAGGACCCCATTGCCCCCCCCCCCCCCCCCCCCCCCCACAACCCGCACCAACAAAAATATTCAACAGTAGGAAAGTTCAAGCCTGACACAACATTAGTGGGAAATTTCAAACCAAACTTACAGTAATGTCCTAAATAATCAGACTAAATCCTGAAAAATTTCCCATAATTCTGCTGTGGTTAAAGGGTCATACACTTCGGGCATTACTGTAGGCTGAATTGTTCTGATAGTTTAATTTACCAACCAGAATTTGCTGTGTTGCTTTTAGAATTTAGTCCAAAAGTCACATATTTTTCAGACTGAAATGACCCTCAGTTTGAAAATTTCCAGCAGTTGGAAAGCTTGAGGTATATGGTATTAGTTGGAAAATTCCATGACATTAGCAGTGTGCAAATGAGTGGAATTTCCAGGAGTTTGACGTTTCAATCTAGTTCAAGGGAGTGGGGTGCAGTTGGAAATTTCACAATTCCATGTTGGACACCCCCACAAAAGGTGAAGCTCTAGCTTGGCGTCCCTGCTTACAATTCAAAATTTATTCAGCAACTGAGGTTATTATCATTGTTGGTCTCAGTGCAAAAGGACTATTTTTACCATAATACTATAGATCTAGATATCCAACACGTATGGCAATCACCAACCCCAAATAGTTTGATGGCTTGAAAAACTAATTTTAGTAGAATACCGAGGGCCGATAACCATACTATAAGAATCATACTTCAGGTTCATGAAGAATCATTAACCCTTTACCCAACAAACCGGCCAAAACCGGCCAAATAAAGCTTCAACAGCCTAAAATATCTTCGGTCTGTCTCAATAAAAACATACAAATATGGATATCATTGGAACCGGCTCCTTGACCACATTGTGATAGTTACAGTTATGCCCTGTGCCAATGCATTCTCTTATATATGCGAGTCGACCATAGGTCGCCTCGCATATATAAGGGAATGCATTGGCCTAAAAAAAATCTTTTTTTAACACTTTTTACCATTTTTTCTTACATTCTTTAACAATTTTATAATTTTTAATGTGTTAAGACAATGCATTCTCTTATATATGCGAGGCGACCTATGGTCGACTCGCATATATAAGAGAATGCATTGGCACAGGGCCGTTCTGTTGGGTAAAGGGTTAATGCATAACAGTGAGTGATTCCTATCATGACTGGAGCTTCCTGAAATTTTGCGAAAACCCTCTGCCAATGTATTCTCTTATATATGTGAGTCACCCATAGGAAGCCATATATAAGAGAACACATTGGCCTAACAATATTTACCTTGTCCGTGTAAGCCAGTGCATTCTCTTATATACATACAAGGCTCCCTGTGTGATACTCGCATATATAACAGAACGCACTGGCACAGGATCTTTAATGCTGCACCAGCACAGCTCCCGTCATGAAAGGGTTAATGTATAACAGTGAGTGATTCCTAATTTAACTCATACCTTGTATAGTCTGGGTGGTTACAGAAGAAATCCGCTAAACATGCCAGGATATACAGTGCTGAAAATAACAAAAAGTTTGAATTTAATAGGGCCCTGCAAACCATTCAATTTTTTATTCAATTCAAAACCACTGTCAAGATTCAGTTCGAAACCATTTACCTGGATTCAGGTTTCGAACATTTGGGTTGGTCCCATGGAACGAGCAATAAATACATTACTGGAAAATTGTAACTACAGAATTCATAGATGCATAGCACTGTGTGAACATTTATGTAACATTCAGCGATATCTGTTTTAAAAACTATGTTACTGACATAGGACTAATTGTAGTATTTGTGCAACTGTTTAACATTGTCAAATGAAAAATGATCATTCAAAAAATATTTTCAATTGGCAATAGTTGAAAATGTTATGCGTGAAACAACAGAAGTTGGAAATTAGAGACTGGAAACTAACTTGGGATTGTTCTGCTACATAATTAATTTTCCAACCATAATTTATGTATGTACTTTCAGACCAATATTCAAATATTTATCTAATGTCAGTCAAATATGAATTCAGATTATTTGGGGATATTGTCTGAATCAGGGGTTGAGTGGGGGTGCATTGGGTGTTTCCAAGACCATATTCGGTATGAGATCTACAGAAATGCTCTAAATAATCGACTCCTTAACCACAGCAGAATTATGGGTAATTTTTCAGGATTTAGTCGGAAATATGGCTTGTTGCCATTCATTGGAAAGTTCTCACAGAGAGCTTTCCGATGAATGGCAACAAGCCATATTTCTGACTAAATCCTGAAAAGTTATCCATAATTATGTGGTTAAGGAGTCAATTATTTACGGCATTACTGTAATAAACCTGTTATCGCTGCAGTGAATTAATCTGGGCTTCGCATTACATATCGTTGAAGAAATCAGATCACTGGATCACATTTGATGCCTGCGGCGGCTCGTTTAATCCAGCAATCTGACTTCTTCAATTCGAGATGATACTTCGGTATGAGATCTACAGTAATGCTCTAAATAATCGACTCCTTAACCACAGCAGAATTATGGGTAATTTTTCAGGATTTAGTCGGAAATATGGCTTGTTGCCATTCATCTGGAAAGCTCTTGCGAGAGCTTTCCAATGAATGGCAACAAGCCACATTCCGACTAAATCCTGAAAAATTACCCATAATTCTGCTGTGGTTAAGGAGTTGATTATTAAGGGCATTACTGTAGGTACTTACTTGGTAATTCATAAAGTGTGTTAAACACCCGGAATCTCTTATTATCATGAATTGCAAACTTGTTCGGATAAAGCTGCCTGATCTCATGCCTGGAGATGAAATACAAAAAACAATAGCACTAAAATATTGTCAGGTAAATACAGCAAGACCTAAAATAATTAATATATTATCATTAGTGTAAATCTATATCATTTTGATGGAAAATATTGACTATTCACATCTATAGTAAGCATGTACATGCATAAATATATAGGTCCTTGTATTATAAGTTACGGGACGCTTAGTGGTTGGATATGGTGTCATGTGAGGCGAAGTGAGGCTGTAGGCCGAGCCTAATATTGATCTCGCCGAGCCTCACATGACACCATATCCAACCATTAAGCGTCCCGTAACGTATTTATTATGTCGGTGTACTAAATCCAGCATATTCCTTTAATTAATCGTTGCTGTAATTTATTGTAATTTGGTAAGTTAAATGTGTAGACTATGGCCATTAACTTATGTAACGTCACAGTGTAGCGCCATGGGCGTTGAACGTCAACGCATTGAGTCAATGGCTAATCACCCGAAGTAGGACAACTTGTTGAGTTTGATAGTTAATTAATGAGTCTTTAGAATTCCTCAAATATATCGCATGCAGGTTTTGGTACATGGTACTATGTCTTTAAATTCACAGAAAATTATTTCCGACAGATATCCCCTTTAATTTATTGGCGCCAAAATACAACAAAAATATTCCCGAGGTGACATGAGTTTCTTAAAACAAGGTGGTGGATAAGCACCTAATATTGATGTCATATGGGGTCACTGACCTAATATCGGTTCATATACCATCACTATTTATCAATGCTGATTGGCAAATCACAAGAGCTGACATAATAAATATATATATATATACTAGTATATACCAGCGCATGCGAACTAATAATTATCAGCATCGCCCACCCCATATGAAAACAGTAATTTCAGGTAAACGAAAATTAATAATTATACAAGAAAATGATATATAAAAATAACATGAGGGGGGGGGGGGGGGGGGCATGTTGATATATTGTGTCTCTATTACCACATATATTTGGTTTGAGAATAAATTACTTGTAAGAGACTTGCATAAATAAGAGAATGCACTGGCACAGGATCTTTAATGCTGCACCACCGCAGCTCCCGTCATGATAGGGTTATATAAGATAAATTCTGATGATGTCTTACCCGTTGAAGAACTTGAATCCTTGAACACAGACCAGTATGTTGCCAAAAGGATCCATCTTCAGTAATGTGCCATATACCTTATCAAACCACAGACCCCTGAAATAAAACAAAGATGATAGATGTGAAAATGAGAAACTCCTTGAGAAGCATAGAGATGTTATGATGTTAAATTCTATTTTATTAACCCTTCCATTGTGGGAGATGCGCTGGTGCAGCATTAAACAAGAGATGGACTGTCGTCCGGTACATACCCCCTTGTGGCATACCACCTAGTGTGGGCATATCTATTACCTGTGACTGATATACTCAGACATACGGACTGTAAAGTAAGCATTTAAAAACAAAAATCAGCATTTTCATATAACAAAGATGAATAACTTTTGAACAAAAAACCAAAACAAAACAGTTGAATGTGCCATTAAATGTCCTCATAGTGGTGAACATCCATACAAAATGTCATCGAGATCCGAGCATTACTGTTCAAGTTATGACATGAACAGACACCAGATGGACCAAAAAGCCAACATTTCCAGATAAACAAAGATGTATAACTCTAGAATGGAAAATCCGAACAAAACGATGGAACTCTCTGTTGAATGCCCTCATAGTAGTGAACATCCATACCAAATGTCATCGAGATCCGAGCACTACTGTTCAAGTTATGACATGAACAGACACCAGACGGACCAAAAAGCCAACATTTCCAGATAAACAAAGATGAATAACTCTAGAATGGAAAATCCGAACAAAACGATGGAACCCTATATTTAATGTCCTCATAGTTGTGAACATCCATACCAAATTTCATTGAGATCCCAGCATAACTGTTGAAGTTACGAATTGAACAGACACCAGATGGACCAAAAAGCCAACATTTCCAGATAAGCAAAGATGAATAACTCTAGAATGGAAAATCCGAACAAAACGATGGAACCCTCTATTTAATGTCCTCATAGTAGTGAACATCCATACCTAATTTCATTGAGATCCGAGCACTACTGTTCAAGTTATGACATGAATAGACATCGGACGGACGTACGTACGGACGGACGAACAAATGGGTAGATATGTGGCTCCAACCTATGTGGCTAGAAATGGTAATGTGGCTTTAGTTTTTATGTGGCTTCTCAAGTAGCCATAAAATTTTATGTGGCTATCAAGTAGTAGATAGTGATAAAACTCCAGATTATGGATTCATAACATGTTGGAATTATAGCAGAAGAAGCTGATTAAAACTCAAAAACTTGCACACAGCAACTGGGACAGTGGAATAGGAGAAACTGACAGGTCCGTGATTGGGTGGCTAGCCACATAAATGTCAGTCAGTGTCCGACATCTCCTATTGACGGGTCATGGATGTCTAAATCGATGGACTTTTTGTTTCCAAATTTTGAGTGACTACAAAATTAAATAAGCTGATTAGGCCAAATAGATCATTTTTGAACGTCCATCTGAAAGCTGTTACGTGGCTAGCCACGCATTGGAAGTTATGCACATAAATATCCATTTTACACAATCTTAGCCACATAAGTAGTCATTAGTAAACATGGACGGACGGACGGAACGACGGACGGACGGACAGGTGCTAAACAGTATACCCCCCTTTTTTTTTAATAGGGGGTATTTATAATAACCTGTGCAAGTGCATTCTTTTATATATGCGAGTCTCCCATAGGGAGAATGCTCTGGCTTACAAGGTCAAGTTAACTATCATTAGGCCAATGTAATCTCTTATATATGCGAGGCTCCCTATGAGAGACTCGCATATATAAGAGAATACATTGGCACATGGTTTTCACAAATTTCTGGAAGCTCCGTTCATGAAAGAGTTAATATGTCCAGTTCCCAGAAATTTTTATACAATTTCTAGGCAATAAAAGATTAATATGATTCAAGAATACATGTCTGCAAGCTTATAAAGTGGTAACTATAATTTTTATACAAGCCTATCTTAAGATTTAAATGGTCACTAAAAACAAATTGAAAATAAACTACAAAAAAGTCCATTTGTCAGTGACTGCCCCACTGCATCTGACAGGCAAGTCGAAGGTTATGAGTTTTTTGTCATGCACCTCTGATTTTGGTTCTATATCAAATGTACTTACAGTAATGCCCTAAATAATCGACTCCTTAACCATAGCAGAATTACGGGTAATTTTTCAGAATTTAGCCGGAAATATGGCTTATTGCCGAGAGCTTTCGAATGAATGGCAACAAGCCATATTTCCGACTAAATAATAAAAAATTTCCCATAATTCTGCTGTGGTTTAGAGGTCGAGTATTTAGGACATTACTGTATATGGCACCATGGAACCTCCAGTTTATTAAAGTGGTACTGTACACTAAATCTGGCCATTTATGGGACCATCTCCTTTTATAAACAACAACATATATGCAACAAATGCAACAAACTCACATAGCACTTATGTATATTTTGCACTCATCCATGGCCCAAATTCATTCATTTGTTGCATATATTCTGTTGAGTATAATAGGAGATGGTCCAATAAATGGCCGGATTTAGAGTAAAGTCCCCCTTTAAATGAAATTCTGAAATTCAAATTTATTTTTTTTCCATCTATTAAAGAGCTCTTTCCATCAATGTATCACATTATTATAATCAATAAATTTGAAAAATGATCAAGGAAATATGGGTTGATACAAAAATCGGACTTGGCACTGAACGGGTTAATACTAGAAGTCAAACTAAACTTGTTGAAGAAATGTTAATATTGTGATGGCCTTCAGTAATTCAATCCGCTGAGTATTATTAACCCTTTCATGACTGGAGTTTCCTGAAATTTTGCGAAAACCATGTGCAAATGCATTGTCTTAAATATGTGAGTCACCCACAGGGAGCCTCATATATAATATATAAGAAAATGCATTGGCCTAATGGGAGACTCACATATATAAGAGAACGCACTGGCACATGGTCATTAATGCTGCACCAGTCATGAAATGGTTAAAACAAAGCATCATGGATGTGAGTTCAAACATGCCATGGCTAGCTGTTGGAAATACAATTATAGTCATAGTGAAGATGAGATGCAAGTGTCTCCAAATAGGTTTAATGTCACTTCAGCTGCTAGGCCATATCACTTCGTGAGTTTATTGGTGGAGGTCAGACAACATGGAGAGTAAATTTCACTGTGAAAATATGCCAGTTTATTATATGACTAATGTTTTCTTTCTCCTATACCACCATAGTAAAGCGATCATTTCCCAACTATCGGATCAGCTAGTTTGATCCAATATCATACCACCCTTCTCTATATTGCTTACTGCACATATCTGTAAAATACAGGACGGTTCCTTCTTTATTTTTGTTACTAGCTAGTGGCCTGCATGTGGTTTCATTTCATAACTAATGACAGAAATTATGCTTCTTAAATAAAAAATCATGTCATATACATTAATGCCCTAAATAATCGACTCCTTAACCACAGCAGAATTATGGGTAACTTTTCAGGATTTAGTCGGAAATATGACTTCTTCAATTTGAGATGATACTTCGCCCAGATCAATGCACTGCAGCCATAATATTTTTTACATTTATGGGGAACACAAATAAGTGCTTATCGAGGATTAAACCAGCTTCCCTGAGGACAGGTTGTGGCAGCCCAATACATTACGCATCTTGCTGACTGAGCCCTAGGGGACCAATCAACTTGAGTATCAAAACACTCCACATCCACAAACCAGTCCTCTTCACTCAGATTGTCTGGCTTTGGCAATTTGCTACCACAACCCTTTACCGTGCCCAGTTTGCTTCAGCAAAACTTTATGGCTTCTGCATTGCTGATTGCCGTAGTCAATTATGAGGGCAGACAAGCAGAAAAAATCTATTATAAGCTAGAGATTAAAGTGGTGCGTAGTTGGTTTATTTCAGCATAATTGTAGCCACGAAAAGTTGTTTTAAAACTAAATCTTCTATTAACAACACTGTAAACAGAGCTACATTAATGGAAAATTAGCACATTTAACCCTTCCATGACTTCCTGAAATTTTGCGAAAACCCTGTGCCAATGCATTCTCTTATATATGCGAGTCTCCCTATAAGAGGATACATTGGCCTAACAATATTCAGCTTCACCTTGTAAGCCAGTGAATGCTCTTATATAGGCGAGACTCCATTTGGGAGACTCGCATATACAAGAGAATGCACTGGTACAGGATCTTTAATGCTGCACCAGCACAGCACCTGTCATGAAAGGGTTAAAGGTACTCAATCCGAACAGAGGGTCCCCATCTCAACAGATTCCAACAACAACAATCTGATCAGAGGGTCCTATATTACTATTTCTTTGGCTTTGGGGGTAAAAAATATTTGATTCGAGTCGAGGAACCCATCAAACAAAGCTCAGAGTTATTAGATATTGATTTTTGAAATTTGTTATTTACTCGAGATGAGTACTAATAATTGCCTTCAACTGCCGTAATCTGCTCGGGATGTGTACACCAAAATCTATTCAAACTGACAAGGATGGATAAATCTAAAATCAAGTGGTAATAATAACGCAATTTTGACTGAGTTCTGGGCCAGAAAGTATTCCCGATAATGAAAAATAATAGATTTCTAAAATCGATATCTAACAAATCTGAGCATTGATGGGTGACTTCCTCGACTCGAATCAAATATTTTTGACCCCCGAAGCCATTGAAATAGTAATTGAGAGGAGTTTTATCGGATTGAGTACCTTTAAGTAAACCGTTATTAAATTTTGATAAGATTAGTTTTATTCCTAAACAGGGTTCGCATATCTTTCTGATTTTTCCAATCAATATGAATCTACTTGAACTAATAAACCAGGGAGTGTACAATAATGCTTTAAGTAATCGACTTCTTAACCACAGCAGAATTATGGGTAACTTTTCAGGATTTAGTCGGAAATATGGCTTGTTGCCATTCATCGGAAAGCTCTCGGGTCAATTTGGATTAATATTATTAAAAATAACAATTTTGAGCAAGATTATTCTCCATTACTATTTGATCACCCTATTGGAGTGTTTCACATCACTTTAACCATTTGTGTATTCTTAACATACATCTATATGAGTCTATTAGCTTTCAGTTGAGTCCATGCTCCCATAAATGACAGTACCATTAATCATATGGTCACAGATACAATTTCAGAGGAAGTGCATTGTGCTGTTCCAATATAATGATCTATAGATCCATTCGGTGTCAATATTCGAACCCATGTTCAGACTGATACGTTTCCCAACTCTCGGTGAAAGGGCTTCTATTTTAAGAATTTCCCCGTATAACCAAGGTGGTTCGGTCGTGGAAAAGATAATCGCAGTCTGAGCTAGACGAGGTTGGCACTGGTTCAAACCCGACATGGTCGATTTTCAAGCTTGATCTGAGTTAAGGGACATCTCAATGTGGCATTTCGATCGATACATGGTCATTTTGATAAGAAATGAGAATTTGTTCATGCTCACATAAATCTGTTAATGGAGACAGTGAGAGTAACGGAAACTTAATTTCTCTTGACAATTGTGTTAGTCTTACTCAAGGTTCTATCTTATTGCAAGAATGACTCTGTCTTATAAAAATCAATTCCGCATAACACTAAAGTAACGTCTGATTACACTGATCAATATATGACGAGACACCCCGACACAGATTGGTTTAGTGCGTGTCATCACGCTTGATTAAGTATCCATTACAACCTTGTTATAGGACTACATCATCAATTACAGTAATGCCTTAAATAATCGACTTCTTAACCACAGCAGAATTGTGGGTAACTTTTCAGGATTTAGTCGGAAATATGGTTTGTTGCCATTAATCTGAAAGCTCTCATTGAGAGCTTTCCAATGAATGGCAACAAGCCATATTTCTGATTAAATCCTGAAAATGACAAAATCCTCAATGAGAGCTTTCTGATGAATGGCAACAAGCCATATTTCGGACTAAATCCTGAAAAGTTACCCATAATTCTGCTGTGGTTTAATAAGCCTTATTACTGGTTTGTGATTTTCAAGATGGCCGATGGTTCCATATGGTCCGATTCCTAGCTTTTTATTCAACCCACTGGTAAAAGCCGGTAAAAGGTCAAAGTTGAGAAGTAGCATCCTTTTGTAAACATTCGACAGCGCGAGCATTGTTATCAACATTTGACAACATAATTTCAGTTATTCTTAGTGCAACTACGGGTTTAAGAATTGTTTTGTGGCCATGTCATCTACAGAGTTATTATTATCGATAAGTGCATGTTTATTATCCAAACTAGGCATGTATATTGCTCTTGTTTCCATGACACTGGTCGAATCGAACTGAAGACAACATAACTCGTGAATGTCACGCCCCCTTTTGTCAAGGAACTTCTCATAATTTACTGATAAATAGCGAGTATTTGCCAAAAAAAACCGCAAAAAGCATATACGTGATACACTCAATCCATCTACTGCGCGAAACCTACATATATTGTATGTAACCAGGGTGATTGTTTAATTTGTTTCATGAAGTTGTCGCACATGTGATTGTGAAACGAACTGTTGCCATTTTATTTTGGGAATTCCCAGACTGGAGCCGTATGCTAAAAATAGATGCTACTTCTTAACTTTGACCTCCGGAGACCGAATTCACCGCGAGTTAGTGATAATACTTATAAGGAGTCGATTATTTAGGGCATTACTGTATATGTGATACCATGCACTGTAACAAGAGTAAAATTCTGCATGGCGACATGTCTTTTTTTGGCCATTTACATTTTTAACAAAAGTCAAGTCAACTCTGGCAAAAATCATTGGACGAAACTATGTATTTGGCTAACACACTTAGGTGGTAATGCCCTAAATAATCGACTCCTTAACGACAGCAGAATTATGGGTAACTTTTCCGGATTTATTCGGAAATATGGCTTGTTGCCATTCGTCGGAAAGCTCTCAGTAATTCTGCTGTGGCTAAGGAGTCGACTATTTAGGGCATTACTGTAGGTAGGTGCTTTCAATCAGATAACTAGAACTAAAGTTATCATTCAGAAACAAAACAATTCGGAAATTCTAATGATAAAAGAGGCATAATACTGACAGAAATGGTTAGACTTGACCCATACTCAAACTTAACTTGTGTTGTCATGTGCGTAACCCATATACCAAATTTGAAAGAAACTTGAAAGACTGGACTAAGTTATCATCTGGGAGAGCAACATAATCAGAAAATTTAAGTCTAAAAGGGGCATATGTGTAACTGCACCCAAATTCAAACTTGACTCTTATCCCTTTCATGATGGGAGCTGCACTGGTGCAGCATTAAATATCATGTGCCAGTGCATTCTCTTATATATGGGAGTCTCCCATTGGGAGCCTCACATATATAAAAGAATGCACTGGCTTACAAGGTGAAGGTAAATATTGTTGGGCCAATGTTTTCTTGTATATATATGCGAGGCTCCGTTTGGGCGACTCGCATATATAAGAAAATGCATTGGCACAGGGTTTTTTTGCTAAATTTCAGGAAGCCCCAGTCATGCAGATAGGTTTAGTGCATGCCAATTCGGCATTTTATTAAATAATGGCTGTTTAACGATCAATATGAGACGATCCACCCCAAAGTAGATATGTTTAGTGCGTGTCATCATGTCATGCATCATTATGCATCCATTACAACCCTATTAAAGGACTTCATCATCAACAATATATATGTGATACCATGTAACACAAAGAAAACAACTGCACTGCACCATGTATCCCCCTCTACAGTGGTTAATTTTCACTGCGGTTCATAAATTTTCTAAGGATCATAAAGCAAAATAACTGGACAAAACATTTTGAATGTGGATATTGCTACCCCCACCTGCCCATTGCCCATGATGCATCATGGGCAATGATATACTCATGATGGGAGCGGTGCAGCATTAAATATCCTGTGCCAGTGCATTCTCTTATATAAGCGAGTCTCCCATAGGGAGCCTCACATATATAAAATAATGTACTGATAAATATTGTTAGGCAAATATATTCTCTTATATATGCGAGGTACCCTATGGGAGACTCAGATATATAAGAGAACCACTGACACAGTGTTTTCGCAAAATTTCAGGAAGCTCCAATAACAATAAGCTCCAATATCAATATTTACCTTGACCTTATAAGCCAGTGCATTCTCTTATATATGCAAGTCTCCATACGGGAGACTCAGAGTCTATAAGAGAATGCACTGGCACAGGATCTTTAATGCTGTATCAGCACAGCTCCCTTCATTAAAGGGTTTAAACAAAAATAGGCTGACCAGCTATGGCGAAGCCTTTTCGAATTCTGATACATGTAGATTTGTGATCGCGCACAGGGAAAGTAAACCGATATGTGAATCTGGGCAAGAATGTCAGTTACTTCCCGGTGGTCAGTTGTTTCTACATGCATCGGAGTGATTTCCCGCTGAATTTAACCCTCTGTATGGTCTTTCCTCAACATGTAAAACAGACGACGTGTTGTGGCCTAGCAACAGAAATGCAGATAACCCCCAATAATCCAACCAAACCTATTCAAATCTAAGTGATGCCTAACAAATTTACCAAACATTTTACATTAATCTTGGTAAATTAATAAAAATTTATCAAATCCAAATGATCCAAAGGGAAAATAGAATTGGTTAAAAGAATTAGATTCAGCAAGTTTAGAGTCTAATTTGCTGTCTCGGGCTGGTCAAGCCTTGAAATAGGGTGTCTCGTCATTTGCAGAATGAGGTCCCCAGAGGGTGAATTTAGTGATGTTACCCCGCATAGCGGGCTAGCATCACCAAGTTCACCCTCTGGGGACCTCATTCTGCTTACACCTCAGCAGAATGAGGTTTCCCAGAGGGTGAATTTAGTGATGCTAGCCCACTATGCGGGGGTAGCATCACTAAATTCACCCTCTGGGGACCTCATTCTGCAAATGACAGACACCCTATTTCAAGGCTTGTGGCTGGCTAAGGATTTCAAGATTGCACCTATATCTTGAGTATACTAATGTTGGTATTGATCAGTGAGAATTCAAATTCAAGAAGATAGCATCTGATAATTAACCCATGGGGGAGATACAATGTATATGCCCAGACGGACATGTACAGGCAGATGGACATGCAGACAGAGTTAAAGTGATATTAAACACTTCAGTAGGTGATCAAATAGAAATGGTGAATAATCTTCCTCAAAATAGTTATATTTTACAAATACCATATCTAAATTGACAACAGACGCCGTAATTCTTATATATTAATGATTAATGATATGCCGTGACTATCGATAGCAAAATCGTTTTTGTAAGTTTATCGCAGATAGTTGCGTCCCGAATCTAGAAGTAAATATTTACATTTGAGCATAGGTCAGACAATGTTTTCTTTGGAGTGGCATGGTCGATTTGCTTCAGATTTTCGGCTATGTTAGTAGAATGCTACATTCCCCCAGTTGGCATGGTGCCTGAATACTAACTTACCAGTTTCACGTACCCGAACAAGTGCATAATATGTCTTTAATCCAGTTTCCCCCCCCCCCCATTTATCTTCAACTGTAGGCGTATAAATATGTGAAACATTCAAACATGTGGCATTAATGGAAATTTATAAAATAAGGATTGGATAAAAGAATTTGGTTTAGCAAATTTAGAGCCTAATTTGTAGCCCGGGGCAACATGAGTTTCCAAGATTGTACTATGGCATGAGAACTAATGTTGCTATTGATCGGTGGGAATTCAAATTAGAAGATAACATTATGCAAATGGTTTACTCCTTCCTCCCAGAGGATGATGTCATGAATTGATAACAGCAAAGTCAGGCTTCTAAGTACCACAATGGATGTCTGTCAATTCGCATTTCCTTCAGCTTATGGTTTTGAGTATTGTTGCACAGTTTCTTATGTGGTGCATTAGAATTTATTTCACACCCATTGACATGAGGCACATTTATTCAACGGAATCCCAGCCATTGAATACATATTTGTGTATACCTCAAGTGGACTACGAGAACTATTCTTGTTGACGTTGACACCAAGAAAGATGACAAACATTATGTAAACGATTCTTTCGGGTGATGCCCGATCATTACTGGTTATTCATCAGACTTAAATCACAATAATGGTAGCTACAAAGTATCAATGAAGGTGACAGTAATTGATTGAACTTATCTGACACAATGATGTAGAATAAATACAGAACACAGCTTGCATCATAATCTCAAATCTGTTACCGAACTCATTGCGGATGGTGCATAGTTACATTTCGCTCACGCTACGCTCTCACTAAATATATCCTTCCACCATCTGCAACTCATTCCAAACAAATTAAATTCCGAAATACTCTTGGCGGTTCAGAAGTTTATTTCGGATAGTGGCCGTTTCTCATAATCACTTAAGGTGATGCGGCTAGATTTCCATTCCATCTGCATGAACCGCTTTTTCTTCTCCGTGGTCGTGACACATTCGTGCAAGTGATTTCCCCACTGAACGGATGTTTTTTGTGTTATTTTGTATCGAATGTATGTTGTGTCAAACCTCTCTCTCTCTTTCTCTTTCTCTTCCACACTCTCCCCTCTCTCTCTCTCATTCTCTTTCAATCCCTTTCTCACCCGTAACTTCCGTATTACAATGTAATACCGTATCTCAATCCTAAATAATATTCCAATCAATCAAATCTATATATCCCGTCTGCTTTACCCCAAGTGATATTTTTGTCACTTGAGGTAACATTTATTCCACGAGGAGAGGACTTTTAAAAAAGCATTTTGCTTGTT
This sequence comes from Siphonodentalium dalli, assembly GCA_032622095.1. Classification (NCBI taxonomy): domain Eukaryota; kingdom Metazoa; phylum Mollusca; class Scaphopoda; order Gadilida; family Siphonodentaliidae; genus Siphonodentalium; species Siphonodentalium dalli. The sequence continues at coordinate 110,418,210 of CP136062.1, forward strand.
GTCCAATCCTCTTCATAAATCTATATATTTCTATATGTATATTATGTTTATGTCATATGTTTGATTTGTTGAAATAAATATTGTTTACACCAACTCATTCGGTAAAAGATTCTAGATTAAGATGTGCATTGTGTTCTTCTACAAGTATCACAATGCAATTTTGGTGATTTAAATAAAAGACCACATTGCCACACATCCCCATGAAATGGTGCGAAAAAAGGTGGACTTCTTAAATTAATTCTTTCTTTTCTTATTTTTTTTTAACCAAAAGGAATAAATTCTGGCAAAAATCATTAGATCAAACAGCGAATCCAACTTGGGAACTGTATTTATTTATTTCTAAATCTAATACATCAAGTTTTATTTGATTGAAAGCAATCAAGAACAAAACATTTATCATTTGAGCATAAAAATAATCAGCAGTCGAAATGGGGGCATTATTTTTATCAGAAATGATCTGATCGGACCAAAATTTAAACTTGAGAATACACTTTCATGTAATCACATAAGTAATCCACACCAAAATAATAACCTATCAAACTCCATCAGATGTTCACATGGTTATTTTTTCAATCACAAATTATGTATAAATACTTTTTATTTCCTTGAAATGTGTTATTATATTTCTTTTTGGTTTATTTGAAATTAATTATATGCATGTTCAGATATATAATTACACCTCACACCTATGTACTCTCTGATCTTCTCTCTAAATTCTGACATTATCTTCTGCCCCTTTGTCTCGCCTCCACCTCATATTTCTTCTTTCTATGGATCTTTTTTATGCCTCAATTATTTACCCCTACTTGACTTGCAGTCAAGTAGGGCTGTGCCATTGTCAAGGGAGAGGGCTTCAAATAAGCCTATGGCTTGTTGCCTAATCCCATTTTTCTTCTAAATTTGTATCTATTGTAATTATTTATCTGAATGTCCATAGAGGGAAAAATAAATACTGTTTAAACTAAACTCCATCAGGAATTGTGAGACCAGACCCTCATTCGAACTTGAACATATTTCACAAAATTTGTCAAATTTTATCCATGTTATCATCCAGATGATGTTTCATCTGGTTGGACCATCGCTGAAGAGAGCCTCATCAACATTTTTCATTTTCAAATTCAACAAATATCTCCCAAAGGGTCCCAAGTATATTGTAGGATCTTACCCCCCCCCCCCCCCCCCACCCACAACAAGGACCCACATAAAGTTTTCTCAATACAATTTTCTGAAAACACACAAATTTATTAGAGGCCTGACACTGGGCCTAATTATAATAAAAATATTTTCATTGAGTTTAAACTCAGCACATTTGAGTGACATGCTGACGTTGTCCTGAAATCAGTTCATGACCTGAGAACTCCACTCTGGGAATCAGAGAACAGATGTGTGACACAATTCCCTGACACCTGTCAATCACAGGATAAATTCATGGAAAATTCCATGCTGATGACATCACACCAGGTGGCCCAGAGCACAGCTGCTTGACCTGATTCCCTGACACCTGTCAATCACAGGGAAATCATGGAAAATTCCATGCTGATGACATCATCACACCAGGTGGCTGAGACACTGGCATTTGTTAATCAAACAAAAATCAGCTGATCATCATCAAGCAGGTGGCTGAATGCTGAAACTAACATGATGATGTCATCACAACAGTGCTGGAAACTGTTGGCATTTATTCTGTCAATCAATAGAGATTATCACTACAGTGAAGTGATCTGAGTCTCCATATCACACCGAGTTGAGAAGGTGAGATCCCAGATCAGACGAGCTGCCGCACACAAGACGTGATGTGGAGACTCAGATCACTTCACTGTAGTAATAATATGTTTATTATATGACCAATTGAACTTAATTCTTACAAACAACCTCTGAAATTATTATTTTTTAAAAGGGGATCAGTTGAATTCAAATTTAATTAACAAATCGCAACAATTTAATCAACAACAATTTAAGATTAAATTTCTCAATTGAAAATAGTCCAGGAGCCTCGTTCTGATTCAGACACGCATGATCTGGAATCGGATCACGATACTATCATGATCCGATTTATCGGAAAACCATCACCAAACGATAGTGGTATTTAGTGAAAATAATGACAGTCATATAATAAATGAAATTATCTGGGGTCCAGGTGTCTTAAAGTCAAAACTCAACAGAAAAATCATGGGGGGGATCATAATCTTCACAAGACAATAAATGAAAACAAATTTCAGGGGCAAAATATTATTTTTCAGGAATGCATCATCAAGTCCTCCATGATTTGAGGCACATCACTACTATTATTATGGTATCAGGATGTGATGTGCATTATGATACAATTTGTTGGCATTTGAGACCTGTTTGTGAAATGACATGAACTACATTCTAGTTTCAATTATGTATATCCCCCATCAGTATTTTAATAATAAAATATGTAACAAAAATAAAATCATCAATTGTGATAGAATATAACAGCCCTGACAGTCCCCAGATAATGCAGGATTTTTGAGTGGAAAGTATGACTTTTTTCACCCCACGCACGGACAAAAATCATGGACAGTCCAGTAATCTGAAGGTTAAATAATCTGCAGTGTGATGGATCAACATTGTATGGAAGCCTAGAGGCGCCAGATGAATTATATTGGTATCTTGCTGCAGCAAGTTAGCTATCCTGCTGCAGCTATCCTTTTTACCAATGTGTTCGCCTTTCCAAAGTATGCATGTAGAAGTTTAAGACAACAGAATATCATCAGTACTGATTAACTATCTTGCTGCAGCAAGATATCAATATAATTCATCTGGCGCCTCTACGCTTCCGTAACATTGTCTGTCAACAGGCCTGCAAATTTAAGGCGAATGACCGTTCAGTTCGCCTGGAGGTTATCTAAAATGAAAATGCCACCAAAGAAAAACAGGGCGTGCCAATTTTTTATAAATGCAGGTCTCTTTTTGCTCAATCAAGTCCCAAAATGAGACATTCAAATTCATTATGGTAGTTCAATGAGTTGCCCATCTGTAGTTAATAATATCAGTTGTAGTGATTATAACAGTTTGTGTAACTCTCGATCTACCAACCTAAGAACAAACCAGGCGAACGAAAAATAGGTTACACATAATTTTGAAACCTGCAGGCCTGTGTCAATATAACGACAAATATTAAACATAGTCTTCTATTCATATCATTAACATAAGCTGACATGAATTTAAAATATTCACGCTGAATGAAGCATGATAGTTTAAATAAAGGGACGTATGTATATTTTCAATGATCAACAATCAGCAATATACAGAATTGTCTTTGTAGCATACAACATGAAAAAGACAAACCATTTAAAATATATGTTTTATTTTGTAGATGTCTTACTGAAGACATAACAATTAGGTACCTTTATTCCAAATACCCCATAATAACTAAAGTCTGATATTCTGAAAGCTAAATACTCCGAAAGCCCAATACTCCAAAGGTCTAATACGCCGAAGTTTTTATACTCCGAAGGTCTGATATTCCGAAGATTTAATACTCCGAAGTTTTTATACTCAGAAGACTGATTATTCCAAAGGTTCAATACTCCAAATGTGGTTGGATGTAACAACAGGTTTCACCACATGCAGAATTTTGATTGTCGTTTTTTTTAGGGATCAGTCTACCGATGCATTGTGCATTGTAGAAAAAATAAAACAATGGACTGTGTGAAATAATACCTGATTGGGAATGCTGGATCATATTCGAAGTCTCTGATCGCCTCCGGATATCCAATCTCGATTAGTTTCTCCCTCACTAAACCAAACCCGAGTGATTCATATTGTGGAGATTTGTAAGCTGGAGAATAAATACAATTATGTTCATTAGTTTTAAATTTTCATCAATAAAGGGGGAAGATAACCCCAATTAATCATGAATTTAATATTTGATTTCTATAATAAACCAGAGCTGGGTTGTTACTGGGTGTATACCCCAAAGTGGCATACGCCTACGGTGGGCATAGATCTCGTGACCAGGTTACATACCTTTGGTGGCGGTCAAAAAAACTAAAATCTACAATGAATTTTTTTTTTTTATTTTCTCGCATACAGTCATGATTTCAGATGGTAGACTGAGCGCAAACCCCAATTGGGATCATAGTCCTGATAATGCAGTGTGTTTTTAAAGGCATGTGAGGCCTTAGTTGTCGAAAATATTCATATTTGTTCCAATCACCGTAAACAGAAAAACATTAAAACGCATAGTTTCGTTCATATATACCATGACCATCGCGTAAACAGCATGTTATCATAAAGATTTACTATATTTTACCTAAGCAAGAGCCTGAGTGTGTTACAGAAGACAACACAATCCTGCTGGCTAATCACACACAAATAGCATAAACGCTCTTTATTCGTTCCATATCAGGAATTCCCCACAAAGAACGCTCTTTATGTTTACCATCATAATATAAACAAACACCAGAAAAGTAACTTTTTAGGCTTTTGTTTACATAACAATGGTCAAAAATATGACAATAACATACTGTTTATGCGATATTTCTTATTTGTATACGGACAAAGTCTGTCTACATTTTGTTGTTCTTTCTGTTTGTGGTGGTTTTTGACGGATGGAAATATTTTCACAGGATACCCACCGCCAAGGCCAACCGTACCTTTAAATATTTCCTGTCAAACTGTCTATCGACCTTCATGAAAAAATGGTTATTTTTATTTTTTAAAACCACTTTTTTTCATAATTCGAAAATATTACTCATATTGTGAGGGTAAACATGTGTTGTTATAATACTATAGGATACAGGTCTTTAGTTATAAAGGATAATGATTTTTCCCTCTGAAATTGAGATTTTTTGAAAATTCACGAAATGGGGCGCCTCATTAAAACTTTTCGAGAGATAAATGAAGGAGAATAACTCTGGAATGGAAATTGCAAACAACATGGTTGACACTTCATTGAAAATCCTTGTGATAGTGAACAAATATGCCACTTAAATCAAGACATTTTGAGTTGGAACCTTCACCTCCACTGGCTCCAGTCAATTACCTTATTAAGGAACAGATAATAAGTAAGAAATATATTTTCCGCGTTATTTTTTCGACTTTATAAGGTTCCATGTCAAAACGTTAAAAAGTTCCCATGTTTTGTACTGGTGGAATATGATCTCTACGGGCGTTAGCCAAAGTACCGGTAGAGATTCATGACATGATCTACGCGCTGAACAACTTCAACCTGATTCCTGACATACGAAAGGCTGGATTAATGTAATCACTCTTATTAAACCTTTATATACTAAATGGATTCTCCCAATTAGTTAAAACAGTGTACATCTGAATATTCTATTATTCATCTGGAGGGGTTTTCAGGGGGAAACAAGAGCAATGCTAGGGCGTGGCAAATTCACCCATGGTAATTCCAACAAAGGGCCATTTTCCCTGAAGCAGCAAAATTCCCCTGACGGGGTCCAATTGAAAAACCAATACAGACAGTACATAATGTCTTGAAGAAATTATCCACAAATAATACACAAACATTGATTTTTTTTATTATTTTCATGTTACATAGACAACTTTAACCCTTTCATGACAGGATCTGAGCTGGTGCGGCATTAATGATCCTGTGCCAATGCATTTTCTTATACATGCGAGTCTCCCATATAAGAGAATGCACTGGCTAACAAGGTCAGGGTAAATATTGTAAGGCCAATGCATTCTCTTAAATATATGTGAGGCTCCCTATTGGAAACTCGCATATATAAGAGAATACATTGGCACAGGGTTTTCGCAAAATTTCAGTGATGAAAGGGTTAAATGTTTGAACAACCATCATCACTGAGAACATTGAAAAATAGATTGACTTAGTTCTTATTAATATTATTATTATTGTTTATTCTTTATCACGTGTTAAAGGCCCACTTAAATTTTTTTTAACTCGAAATCGGCAATGCTGCTGGAATTGCCATGGCAACATGCAGAACCTATACTGCCACAGCACCAAATTTGTCCTGGGACATTTTTCTTAATTTCGTGGGCTGGAGTATTCAGAGATGCGGGGTCATGACGCGAAACATGAGATTGGATTGAAAATTCATCAAACGTAACTGGATATCACTACTATAAATCAGTTGATATTTATGCAACTTATGCTAACACAATCAAAATTCACCTAAATGAACTTAATTAGGGGCCGTATCTCAGCCCACAATATGTGGACCTGACTGGTTTTTGAACTCGATCAAGACATTGTTGAGCAAGTTTCATATAATAAATATCAACAAAATCAAGTTTCATATAATAAATATCATCAAAATCAGTTAACCTAATGTTTTCCGTTCTGGACATGGTAAATGGTGGACTACAGTTGCGTCTTGTGAAGGAAGAGGCCTGGATCAGGAGATTGGACACGCGGATTCAGAATGGACTGAATTCGCAATCGAATTCACGGCACAGGTGAAAGCAACGTCATATAATTACGTCATCGTCGATCGAGGCACAAACGTCGAATCAAAGGTGTGACTATTAAACAGACTTGTTAAATTAGAGTCAACATTAATATTGATTGTACCTGTATAACTTGTTTTGGCTGAAGAAGGCCATGTGGCCAAAAAAATTCCAATAAGAGTGTTACGTTGTTATTTGTTGGAAAATCAGTTAATATATGTTCAAGTTAACGCAATCAAAATTTACGAGAATGAACTAATTAAATGTCATAACTCCACCCAATATTTGTTCAAGTTATCACTATAGCGCGATAAAAATTCACAAAAAGGGGTGCGCATCGGAAGATGGCACTGGTCAAGTTTTTTTGCCTGAAAGAATTATTGGCGGACATGTTTTTTTGGACGAATTTCGGGAGAAAAAAGGGAGGCTCCCATCTAGAGGTCACCCCGAAGATCCATATGAAGTTTGGTAAACGATTGGATGTGCTAATTTAAGGATTTAGTCATACAAAGAGAAAATCCAAGACGGCAGCTAGCAGCCATGTTTTTTTAACAGAATTCGGAAACGAGAGGCCGATCACGATCGGCAGATGTTAACCCATCCCTTGGCGATAAAAATTTACTATCATCAGAATCATAAATGAGAGTTTGGGTTTTGAATTATAGAGTATACTGTATGTACTATTATAGACAAATGTACATAACACAAATTATTGGAATGTATGGGTCACAGGCATTTATATAAGAGAATGCACTGGTACAGGATATGTAATGCTAAACCACCACACCACAGCCTTGGGTTAAATGTGAAACGTGTGACCTGAACATGGAATAATATAGCAGAGTGTCAACAAATCTCAGGAATTGTTTATGTTGAACAATGACCTCTCTATTAAACCAATAACAACTATAATGACCTCAGACCATCTGAAGATATAACTCTGCAGCACAGATGTCCAAGTCTACTGCTAATATCATGTGATGTTTATTGTTGAATCTTTATTTTAAATTAGATACCATAGCCTTCTTTATCAGATTATTTGCACATTGGCATAAGAGACATCAGAAAATGATATAGTCTTATCAATAGCTCCAAAGGAATGGCATGGAATTGGTGAATTTGATTTAATGTTGCTCCAAACAGATTTACCAGTACATAACACAAGATTTTGGACCGATTTAAACAAATTTGGTGTGGTGATTCGGGGTACCCTTGGCAGAGTTATAATGGTGTTAGTTTTTCAAATTTTCAAACTTAAAAAAATAATTGTTTTTAATTATTAAAAAAAAGGGACACATTGGGAATCTTTTTAATCAACTTGTATCATAATCATCAATATCTAAATGAAAACAAGTGGTCAATCCGGACATCACAATAAGTGTACCATACTATGGTATAGGTACACATAAAAATCTAAATAAATTAATGAATCAATAGGAGCAAAGAGGGTGTCAAAATAAACCAATATAAAATGAGACATGGTATCAGACAGATGAAAGTATCAGGAATGTTGAGATGTGTTAATCTTTAACTACAGAAATCCATGCAAGTGAATGAGGAGAAACCTGGAGATATAACAGAAGAATTATTAATTGAAATTTCAAATGAGAACATCCCCAGAAATGAATAATAGACTATTCCAATTAAAACATTAGAACTGAATGGGACAGTCCATTGAATCATGATTGGGTTACACTTACAGCTTCACCACTATCATAGAGCTATGTTGTATATACAGTGGCTAAAAATAACTAATATTTCAATAAGAGATCACTTCTGCAGTCTCTCATATTGCAGTTGAGCTGCATTATTGGTAGTTAATTGTAATCTACCTGGGTTATCAAAAACTCAAATCTGTTCAATTCTTAGTTGAAAAAGGGCCATAACTCTGGTATAACAAATCAGATCTAACCCATATTCGAACTTGATCTGTATTTTGAGTTGAGAAACTCACATACAAAATTTGGTTTCTATCAGTTTAAAAATTGTAGATTTATCGAAACATGCATGAATTCTATGTCAAAGGGCCATAACTCCATTAAAAAATATCGGATCAAACCCATATTCGAACTAGATATGTATTTTGGGCTGAGAAACTCGCCTACCAAATTTGGTTACGGTCAGATGAATTTTGTTTTAGTTATGGCAGCATGCATGAATTCTAAGTTGAAAAAGGGCCATAACTCTGTAACAAAATCTCGGATCAAACCCAAATTCGAACTCGATCTGTATTTTGGGCTGAGAAACCCATAAACAAAATTTGGTTTCGATCGGACAGAAAATGTTTGAGTTATCGCATTACTCGTAAAGTGTCTACGGACAGACAGACGGACAGACAGACGGACCAACGACGAGTGGTCAATCCGGGCAACGACACTATGTTTACCATACTATGGTATGGGTAAACATAAAAATGGTAAGCACCCATCTAGAGGTCACCCCGAGGATCCATATGAAGTTTGGTGATGATCAGATGAGGGATATGCTAAAGGATTTAGTGATGCAAAGAGTAAAATCCAAAGATAACTGCCGGCGGCCATGTTATTCATAAAAAAAAATTCAAATTCGATAGCTCCCATCTAGAGTTGATCCTAGACTCATCTACCGAATATCGTTGAAATCAGTCAAAGTTTGTCTGAGTTATTGCGCTAACAGTCACAAACGATGAAAACCACTAAAAATAGACAAACTAAATCCTATAACTCATATAAAAGATAGGACAAACCTGGTTTTTGAACTCTTAGGATATATTGTTGCAACAGACCCATATACTAAATATGAATGAAATCGGTTGACGTTTGTTTGAGTTATCGCGCTGACGGACGCCGGGCGCCCGCCGGCGCCCGCCTACCGACCTCGCCAAACCATAAGTCGAGTTTTTTTTTAAACTTGACTAAAAATGATCTAATTAAGCATATATAATTTTTGATACAGTGCAATCTTTTTTTGGGATTGGGTTGGATTCGAACCCTGGCCCATGACGGCGAGCATGCCTTGCGACTTAAAGTCCAATGTCAATACCCCATGGCCACTGAAAAGACCCAAAAAAAGGAAGCTCAAATGGCCGTTGTATTCCGACGTCGCACTTAGGACACTATATGCACATTTTAAGGTCTCTATTGTGTGTATATATAGCAGATATCGCACACTAGCATGTTATATATACGTCTCCGAAACATGCCGAGCTTTGCTCTTTGCTTCTAAAAATAGGCGCCTTGTCACAAACATGTTCAAAGAGCAATGGTCGGCATGTTTCTGAGATGTATATATAACATGCTACTGTGAACTAATTAAGGACAGTAACTCCGCTCACAATAAGTGGACCTGGCTGGTTTTTGAAATTGATCAATATATTGTTGAGTAAGTCCCATATAACGAATATCAATGAAATCAGTTTGTTCAAGTTATCATGCTAACATAGATACTCGTCTGCCATCACCGACCAGCAAAGAGACATCGTCAAGTTTTTTTTCTATCTATTTTTCCATATTATTTTAAGTAATTATGGTTTTACAAACATGTTTGATTTTTCATGTTTACCAATTACGAGTGCATTATTACCCTATAAACCCTTTCATCACGGGAGCCACACTGGTGCAGCATTAAACATCCTGTGCCAGTGCATTATATCCAAGTCTCACATAGGGAGCCTCCCATATAAAAGAGAATGCACTGGCTCATACGGTTAAGGTAAATATTGTTAGGTCACTGCATTCTCTTATATAGGCTCCCTATGGGAGACTCGCATATATAATTATGAGAATGCATTGGCACAGGGTTTTCAAACAATTTCAGGAAGGGTTAAGTACCATCAAGCCTTGAAATATTGTGTCTGTCATTTGCAGAATGAGGTCCTCAGAGGGTGAATTTAGCGATGCTATCCTGCAAAGTGGCTAGCATCAACAATTTCACCCTTTGGGGACCTCATGCTGATTAGACCTCATCTTCTGAGAAGTATCAAGTGCAAAAAGATACCAGAAGATAAAATGCATAATCGAGGTGACTAATGGGTGAACATCACCAACTTCAACTGGGGAACTTCAATCTGATCCTAGGTCTCCCACAGCAGTTCAGGCATTAGCAGAAGGAGGTCCCAGGAGGGTGAATTTTGTGATGCTAGCTCACCATGTGGGATAGCATCATTAAGTTCACCCTCTGGGGCCTCATTCTGCAAATGACAGATACAATATTTCAAGCCTTGAGTACCATTGCTTGGTGATCTCGGAAAAGATAACTTGGTCTCTTTATACTCTAATATGAATAATTTATTGCACAATTGCACTATTGAACCCTCAGAGCATTGATTTTAACATGTATACGGTAGTTTTCACAAATTTGTCTGCTGTGGGGTGAGCCCATTCTTGCAAGTGGTCACTTCCATTTTTAAATGAGAGTATGTTACTGATTTAATACAATTCACCATTGGCAATACTGTTATTTCAGAACCCTCCATCTATCGTAGCCTCAGGCTGTATCCATGTTTCATATTAAATCCCTGAATTAATATAAAGTTATTATACACTGTTGTGTACAGTATGTGTTTTTCTTGTACGAGTTCAGGTTGTGGTGAAAAGTCATATTGGACGAGACACACAGTGTCGAGTCCAATATGACTTTTCACCACAACCTGGACGAGTACAAGAAAAACTCATACTGTACACAACATTGTATAATGACATTTTTATTATCCATCTGTATGTTTATCCACATTATGGGAATAAAACTTGTGTGGTTATTTTTGGTATTTGTCGGCACTTAATTCTCTATAAAAGCCTGTATTTTGATCATCAGAATGCATGATTTGGAACAGTAAACACGGAAGTGAAAACAAAACTCAATGCGGAAGTGAAACGTCTGCTAAATCCACCAGTGCTGCGCGTGCATCATAATATCACCGATTCATTTCACAATAGAGTTAATTTGTGACGTCACGGAGTGCCGATCACAATAGAGTTAATTTGTGACGTCACGGAGTGCCGATAAAAAAGTTATATTGCAGACTTGGGAGTCCAATATGACATTCGGGAGTACAAAATGACTTTTTCCCGGACTATCACGTGGCGGCTTTTGCCCAATCGGAATGGTGTTAGGTAAGGGATGGATAATAAGTGTGCATACCTGCCAACGTATAATCCATATCAAACCCAAAGAACTTCACTTTCTCCAACACGATACTCCTGTTAACGAATATCCTGAAATATAGAAAAATAGTAAGAGGCTGCACCTCGGGTGCTGGTATACCCCGAATGTGGCAAATTAATATGTGGGCAGGATGGAACCCAAATATATAATAAACAAACAAGAATAACTTTAACACGTTGACTGCCGACTCCCATTCAATTGTACGGTGGCTGATTTGCGACATACTCAATACATATATTATCTCGAGATATTATCTCGAGATCTCGACATAATTATCTCAAGATAATATCTCGAGATCTCGACATATTATGTTGAGATCTCGACATATTATCTCAAGATCTCGACATAACATGCATATTTAAACAACTGATGTAGTGGCAATGTGACAACAACCAAGATGGAATGCGAGCAAGCGGCTAACGAAAGAACGGGAGATACATATATATATATAGAGAGATTGGAGCGAGGGAGACAGACAGACAGAGTGAGAGAGAGATAGAGAGAGAGTGGGAGAGTGAGAGAGAGAGAGGGGGATAGAGACCCGAGTCCCAGATTATCAATCAAGATTCCTGGATTTGAACCAAGTCGATTTGTATGTACCGGGACTCATGAAAGAACGAGAGAGAGAGCGAGAGAGAGAGGGGAGACAGACAGACAGTTTGAGTGAGAGACAGAGAGCGACTTGCTCGCATTCCATCTTGGTTGTTGTCACATTTCCACTGCATCAGATGTTTAAATATGCATGTTATGTCGGGATCTCGAGATAAGATGTCGAGATCTCGAGATAATATGTCGAGATCTCGAGATAATATGTCGAGATCTCGAAATAATATCTCGAGATAATATATATGTATTGAGTATGTCGCAAATCAGCCACCGTACAATTGCATGCAGACTGTCTGCACTTTCTATTATCTGTCGTCTGCTTTACACCCTTTCAGTGCCAAGTCCGATTTTTGTATCAACGCATATTTCCTTGATCATTTTTCACATTTATTGATTATAATAATGTGATACATTGATGGAAAGAGCTCTTTGAAAAATGATCAAGGAAATATGGGTATAGAAAGTGTTAAAAGGGAAAATGCGAACAACAACAGCACTTCATTGAAAGCCCTTGTGGTGGTGAACATCTATACTATAAAGTTATTATACAATGTTGAGTACAGTACTGTGTATGTGTTTTTCTTGTACGAGTCCAGTTTGTGGTGAAAAGTCATATTGGACGAGACATGCAGTGTTGACAGTGCAGTGTTTTCACACACATACTGTATACAACATTGTATAATGACATTTTTATTATCCATCTCTATGTTTATCCAAATTTTGGGAATAAAACTTTTGTGGTTATTTTTGGTATTTGTCAACACTTGATTATCTATAAAAGCCTGTATTTGATCATCAGAAAGCATATTTGGAACAGTAAACACGGAAGTGAAAAAAAAACTGAATGTGGAAGTGAAACATCTTCTAAATCTACCAGAGTATTGTGCATGCATCACATTTTCACTGATTCATTTGGCAATAGAGTTACTTCGTGACATCACGGAGTCCCGATAAAAAAAAAGTCATATTGGAGTCCAATATGACTTTCAGGAGTCCAATATGACTTTTTCCCGGATTATCATGTGACGGCTTTTGCCCAATCAGAAATGGTGTTAGTTAAGGGATGCATAATAAAAAAAATTATTGAGATCCTATATAAACCATTTTTTCCAGATCACAAAGAAGGATAATTCTAGAAGGGAAAATGCAAATATTGTCATTGGGCCCTCTTTTAAAAGTACTACTGATGGCAAACTTGCAGACTAAATTTCAATCATGACTAAGATATATGCCCGGACGGATGGACAGATGGACAAGGTAAATTGAATGTGTTCAGTGAGCTAGTGAATGAGTGTATAATCTCTGTCAATACAGACTAACAGCTTCTGAAACATTTTGAGCATCAATTAGTCAGTCATATCAACATAAATACATACATATTATTCATTACACTCACGTCATAAATTTCTGCACAATATTATTCAAGTTATTATCTGGACAACAAAATAGACACAGATGGATGAACATCAGTTATTTCTATTGTCCCCTGAAAATTTGTTTTAGAGGACAAATTTTTATCAAGAAACAAACTATCTTTACTCCAAACAGTCAATCAGCTACTAATTATAACCTGGACACCGTATTTTCAGTAGTTAGCTAATACTAATACTAATTTTGACTAAATTTTAAAGCATTCAAACAAGGTATGTCTATTTAAATATTTTATGCTAATACAACCATTATATCCAATCAGGAAGCCTGTATCAGATATAAATGCACCATGGTGCTGCATGGTGCATATAAAAATGTCTATGTAAATTTCCGCTGATTTAATAGAACACATAGCTGAATTTATAGACAGAAACATAAAATCAATTGATATGTCTACATCTAACAAACCATGGACAGTTTATTCATCACCATGAAATTAGATTTCTGTGTGATGGTAATTGTGTAACTCCCAGAGCTTATAAATAAGAGATTAGAGGAAGTAAACAGGTTGGAATTCGTACATGAATATATACTACATTATACAGAAGTAGCTGAAAATTTATTAACTGACTTGAGTAAGAACGAAAACAGGGGTCTTCAGAAATATTTAATAAAACTGACTCATTTCACAAAGGTTACAATAGCAAGCTAACTTAACCCTTTACCCAACAAACCGGCCAAAACCGGCCAAATAAAGCTTCAACAGCCTAAAATATCTTCGGTCTGTCTCAATAGAACAATACAAATATGGATATCATTGGAACCGGCTCCTTTACCACATTGTGATAGTTACAGTTATGCCCTGTGCCAATGCATTCTCTTATATATGCGAGTCGACCATAGGTTGCCTCGCATATATAAGAGAATGCATTGGCCTAAAAAAATCTTTTTTTAACACTTTTTACCATTTTTTCTTACATTCTTAAACAATTTTATAATTTTTAATGTGTTAAGCCAATGCATTCTCTTATATATGCGAGGCGACCTATGGTCGACTTGCATATATAAGAGAATGCATTGGCACAGGGCCGTTCTGTTGGGTAAAGGGTTAAATGCACCTAGAGCGCTCCTGCTTCAGATTTGGAAGAATTGAGTATTAAATTATTAGTGAATCAGTATAAACGTTCCTCAAATGTGTGCAAAGAAAATGAAACTTGAGTTATTCATGGAATCCTCTCTTCAAATTCTAAGTTTTCATCAAAATGTTAAAAGAAAACCTTGGCAACCTTTAATGAGTGAGAGAGGAAACATGTCACTTCTCTTTCACACATTTAGTATTATTTAATTAACTCAATTATGAATAAATTATTAGCTTTAATTTATGTTAATTTGAACTAATAAAATAATATAACATAATTGGTGTGACCCGTTATTCACTGCAACAACTCACAAACCAGATTGGGAGGAGACTCATTTTTTGTTTTCTAAAAATAAATATTTTGAATTTTTTTTTACAGTTGTGTTACCAAACAAACTCCGATACGAAGAAAAAAAAATGTATCCAAATTATACATTTCTCATTCTTAGCTTTTCATACTAATTTTACTAGAGTATTTGAGAAGCCTATTAATCTTTACAAATGAAGTTATGAGTTGAAAACGAAAAAATTGTTCACAAACTATAGCCAACTAAAGATTGAAGTAAACCTGTTTTTTTTATCTGAAAATGTGTCATCATATTATATCATACAGCTTTATACATGTATATAAATCATTAAATGTGATGGTGTAAATGTCATTTAATATTTAACCTTCCCTGACTGGAGATTCCTGAAAATTTAGCAAAAACCCTGTGCCAATGCAGTCTCCCATAGGGAGCCTCACATATATAAGAGAATACATTGGCCTAACAATATTTACCTTGACATTGTAAGCCAGTGCATTCTCTTATATATGCTCCCGTCATTAAAGGGTTAAGATTATGATAGTATAGTACCTTTTATTTGGCTCTCGTTTGTATGGTGTAAATGAAGACTTCCTATCAGTCACTGCTTCATCCATGTCTATTTCGTCAACCTGGTCAGTCTACAATAATAATGGAGAATTTTAAATAGCGCTTATCCAAAGCTCTAAGTGATGTAATAATCACATTATTACCCAAGTTGTTGAGCAAAATCGAATCAGCCGCATGGTGCCACCTTACAGATGCTTCACTAGATAGTTTTATGCTTACCTAGGTCCCTATTTCATGTCAACATGTACAACAAAGTGAGCACAATACGAGCGACCTTGCTCAAGGGTAACAAATTGTTGCGAGATTTGAATAACGTATTAATACTCAACAGTCACACATGACTTAAAATTGTTATGACAACAAGTCTGAGTTTAGTATGCCTGTCATTTGCAGAATGAGGTCCCCAGAGGGTGAATTTAGAAAAACTGTCCCGCACAGCTGGTTAGCATGACCAAATTCACCCTCTTGTGACCTCATTCTGCATGGCCTCATCTGCTATATGGGAGACATATAGACTCAGGCTAAAGTTTCCCAAAATGGTGAATATTGTGATGTACACCCATTGGAACCTCGATTATGCAATGTGTCGTCTGCCAATTTGGGGATATAGAGATACTAAACCGAAAAAGAAATAGAATCTATGTGAAGAATTTTCTATAGGAATTTGATAAGAAAGAAACTTTCCAGAGAAGATGAGGCCTCAGCAGAATGAGGTGCCCAGAGGGTGAATGCTTGTATGACAAGCCACTGTTGTGGGGAAATGGGTGACAAACTCATATTGCTGTGTTAACGGATACAAGCCAAACACTCTTAACCACTGGATCATTGAACTCGCTAATCAAGAAATCAAAGTGTCATTGACAATTTAGCTCAACTTGAGGATGAAAACTTTAATTATAAAAATTGTTCAGATTGCAGACAGGACATGAGAAGTGAATAATTAAACAATAGGTAGGTTCTGTTGCATGAGTGTGTGACTTCTGACAACTTTTGCTGTGATATTGCAAGATGCATCTGATTCAAGAAGTAATATGATTTGGTGGCAGTCAAGCTGGAAGTTAATTAATACAATCAAACCTTAATTGCTCTCCAAAACCGACCCCACCCACATGCAAGTCTGAAAATAATGTGTATGTCATTTGCAGAATGAGGTCCCCAGAGGGCGAATTTGGTGATGCTAGCCTGCTGTGCTAGCCTCATCTTCTGGGAAGGCTTGGCCTCATATTCTGGGAAGTATCTATAGTCTCAAATTAACATTGTTTTAGTTACTTTTTCCCTTCTGGGATGTTTCTATATCCCCTAATTTGCAGAAGATAAAATGCATAATCGAGGTGACTATAAATGGTAATCACCAACTTCAACTGGGGAAGTTCAATCTGATCCTAGGGCTCCCATAGCAGTTGAGGTCTATAATTTAAAGCAGAATGAGGCTCTGTGGACCACATTCTGCACATAACAGACACAATCTATTTGCAGGCTTGCCCCCATGGCATCGAATTTAAATATGGACAGAAGTGAAAATTAAAGTATACAAAGGAGAATAAGCATAAAAAAAAAATTAAATAACCCATGGTTGAGATATGTGCCCGGACAGACGGACAGAAGGAGAGATGGACAAACACAATCGAGTATATCTCCAATTTCCATTAAAAAAGTGTGCATATAATAAAACAGTTGACTGAAAAAGTGAACAACATTATTCCATTGGCAGAAAAAGCAATTGTTTTCAATAAAAGTGGAACAATGAATTATTCCATGTGCAATACATACATTTTGCTACACCATACAAAACATATGAACTAAATGTTCATGTACAGGTAGATATTAAATGTTGTGACGCTTGTGAATTTTGTTGGCAATAACAATCCCTTTCATATGTCACATGTTCATCTAACTGAATCTGGTTAACATCTTGAACCTACCTTGACTCAATGTAAAATCCAATCATGAGATTCGTTTAATATTCCTGGTATTTAATTTGCAGTGTTATCAATGTTCATTTACACAGTACTGTCTCGGTTCCGCCAATGACGATGCACCCATTAAATGTTGTAACCATAGAAACAGTCAATTCTAGTCAGATCAGTATAAAATCCTTATTGGAACTGAGTAAAATATATGAGATGGAGAAAAAGATTGTGATGAGAAGTAATGATCAGCCAACATCAATAAACATCAACCTGTACTGATACCAAGCCTTGAAATAGTGTGTGTCATTTGCAGAATGAGGTCCCCAGAGGGTGAATTTAGTGATGCTACCCCCGCATAGCGGGCTAGCATTGATCACCAAATTCACCCTCTGGGAACCTCATTCTGCTGAGGTATAAGCAGAATGAGGTCCCCAGAGGGTGAATTTGGTGATGCTAGCCCGCTATGCGGGGGTAGCATCACTAAATTCACCCTCTGGGGACCTCATTCTGCAAATGACAGACACACTATTTCAAGGCTTGAACGGTACTCTGATCAATATGGAGAGTTGGGAGATGTAAATTAAAGTCATGTGAAACACTCTGCTGGAGTCTTGTTTTCTTTATTTGGATTTATTGTCATCAGGCCTCAAAATATGGTGCTGGACATTTATATAATGAGGTCCCCAGAGGGTAATTTAGTAATGCTACCAAGCACAGCATGCTAGTATCACTAAATTCACCCTCTGGGGATGTCATTCTGCATGGCTTCCCTGCTATGGGAGAACAAGACACAAATTTGAGTTCCCAGATGTTGAAGATGGTGATGTGCACCCATTGGGTACCTCGATTATGCATTGTGTCATCAGCCAATTTGGAGATAAAGAGAAACTAAACTAAAAAAAAAAACTGAAGAAACTAAAATGAAAGTGTCAATGACACTGTAGCTCAACTTGGAAAGGGAATAATTTAATGTATTACAGTCAATGGAGCGATTAGGAATGTGGAAAGTTGAATGTCTAATACTAGTTTATAGACATGAAGAGAAAAGTAAAATCCAAGATGGCTGCAGGCGGCCATGTTTTAAGCCGAATGACCCCAAAATGAGTCGTTCCCATCTACATGTTATCGTTAACATCCATGACAAATTTTATGATGATCAGATTAAAGGTACGACCTGTAGCCCATGCTAAAGAATTTAGTCATACAAAGAGTAAAATCCAAGATGGCTGCTGGCGGCCATGTTTTTGGGCCAAATGACCCCAAAATTACTCGTTCCCATCTACATGTCAATATTAACATCCATGACAAATTTTATGACTATCAGACTAAAGGTACGACCTGTAGCCCATGCTAAAGAATTTAGTCATACAAAGAGTAAAATCCAAGATGGCTGCAGGCGGCCATGTTTTTTGGCCAAATGACCCCAAAATTACTCGTTCCCATCTACATGTCAATATTAACATCCATGACAAATTTCATGATGATCAGACGAACAGTACGACCTGTGGCCCATGCTAATGGATTAAATTTTGAAATCCAAGATGGCCACTGGCGGCCATGTTTTTTGTCCAAATGACCCCAAAATGACTCGTTCCTATTTACATTCCAATTTCATCAGCCATGACAAATTTTATGATGATCAGACTATTTAAAAGGTACGACCTGTAGCCCGTGCTAAAGGATTTAGTCATACAAAGTGTAAAATCAAAGATGGCTGCTGGCGGCCATGTTTTTTGGCCAAATGACCCCAAAATTACTCGTTCCCATCTACATGTCAATATTAACATCCATGACAAATTTTATGACTATCAGACTAAAGGTACGACCTGTAGCCCATGCTAAAGAATTTAGTCATACAAAGAGTAAAATCCAAGATGGCTGCAGGCGGCCATGTTTTTTGGCCAAATGACCCCAAAATTACTCGTTCCCATCTACATGTCAATATTAACATCCATGACAAATTTCATGATGATCAGACGAACAGTACGACCTGTGGCCCATGCTAATGGATTAAATTTTGAAATCCAAGATGGCCACTGGCGGCCATGTTTTTTGTCCAAATGACCCCAAAATGACTCGTTCCTATTTACATTCCAATTTCATCAGCCATGACAAATTTTATGATGATCAGACTATTTAAAAGGTACGACCTGTAGCCCGTGCTAAAGGATTTAGTCATACAAAGTGTAAAATCAAAGATGGCTGCTGGCGGCCATCTTTTTGGGCCAAATGACCCCAAAATGACTCGTTCCCATCTACATGTCATTATTAACATTCATGACAAATTTTATGATGATCAGACTAAAGGTACAACCTGTAGCCCGTGCTAAAGGATTTAGTCATACAAAGAGTAAAATCCAAGATGGCTGCTGGCGACCATGTTTTTTGGCCGAATGACCCCAAAATTACTCGTTCCCATCTACATGTCATTGTTAACATCCATGAAAAATTTTATGATGATCAGACTAAAGGTACGACCTACAGCCCGTGTTAAAGAATTTAGTCATACAAAGAGTAAAATCCAAGATGGCTGCTGGCGGCCATGTTTTTTGGACGAATGACCCCAAAATTACTCGTTCCCATCTATATGTCAATATTATCATCCATCACAAATTTCATGATGATCAGACGAATAGTACGACCTGTGGCCCGTGCTAATGGATTAAATTTTGAAATCCAAGATGGCCGCTGGCGGTCATGTTTTTTGTCCGAATGACCCCAAAATGACTCGTTCCCATCTACATTCCAATTTCAACAGCCATGACAAATTTTATGATGATCAGACTAAAGGTACGACCTGTAGCCCGTGCTAAAGGATTTAGTCATACAAAGTGTAAAATCAAAGATGGCTGCTGGCGGCCATGTTTTTTGGCCGAATGACCCCAAAATGACTCGTTCCCATCTACATGTCATTACTAACATTCATGACAAATTTTATGATGATCAGACTAAAAGTACAACCTGTAGCCCGTGCTCAAGGATTTAGTCATACAAAGAGTAAAATCCAAGATGGCTGCTGGCGACAATGTTTTTTGGCCGAATGACCCCAAAATTACTCGTTCCCATCTACATGTCATTGTTAACATCCAAGACAAATTTCATAATAATCGGACCAAAGGTACGAAATGTAGCCCGTGCTAAAGGAAATTGTTGACGAATCACGCACACACGCACGACGGATACCAAGCCATGGCAATAGCTCAAACTTTACAAAGTAAAGTTGAGCTAAAAACTTGTTAATTTGATAATAAATATAAGGTCTAAGCAGAATGAGGTCCCCAGAGGGTGAATTTAGTGATGCTAGCCTGCTGTGCAAGGTAGCGGGATCGACCTCGTTCTGCAAATGTCCAGCACCATATTTTTAGGCCTGTGCTGGATTGTAGCTTGGTCAATTAGGATTCATCAGCCATATTAGTTTTTTAGTGGAGGCAAGACCTCACAGGGGGTTAGTCTCACCGTTACAATAATAATATTATACACCAGGAAACCACTCCTAACCCTTTGAGTGCCAGGGGCCGATCTAATCGGCCCTAAACCTACACAATAAGTCTGTTAACCCTTTACCCAACAAACCGGCCAAATAAAGCTTCAACAGCCTAAAATATCTTCGGTCTGTCTCAATAGAACCATACAAATATGGATATCATTGGAACCGGCTCCTTGACCACATTGTGATAGTTACAGTTATGCCCTGTGCCAATGCATTCTCTTATATATGCGAGTCGACCATAGGTCGCCTCGCATATATAAGAGAATGCATTGGCCTAAAAAAAATCTTTTTTTAACACTTTTTACCATTTTTTCTTACATTCTTTAACAATTTTATAATTTTTAATGTGTTAAGCCAATGCATTCTCTTATATATGCGAGGCGACCTATGGTCGACTCGCATATATAAGAGAATGCATTGGCACAGGGCCGTTCTGTTGGGTAAAGGGTTAAAGAATATAATAAAATATATTAAAATTGTAACAACAAAAAAAACCAATTGTTAGGCCAATGCATTCTCTTATATATGCGAGGCGACCTATGGTCGACTCGCATATATAAGAGAATGCATTGGCACAGGGTATATGGGTTGATACAAAAATCGACCTGGCACTCAAAGGGCTAATACTATACAGCCCTCGTAATTAGGAAAAATGTCCCATAGCAAATTTAATGCTGTGGTATGTTACTCTCAGGTGCCTGATAATATTGTCAGCACGATTATTAATTTTAGAGAAAATTCCCAACGATCACTATTATTTGACATTGAGACATACCGTGAAATGGCCATCACTATTACACTATGTACTAATTTCAGCATAATTAAATCCCCACCCATACCTATTATTAGATCATCATGATTATTAGGCACCTGAGAGTAGATGCCATATGTTGCTGCTGCTTTTCTCCCAATGCATTGCTGTTTTCTGCGGCCAATTTCAAGGGCTGTACTATACATGTACACTAGGAAATCACTCCAATACATGTATATGTACATGTAGGAACCATCGACACACAGTAGGGAATTAACAGACATACCTAGAAACATGGATTTAAGTTTATACCTTCATTTGCGTGGATCAGAAATCCCTGCCTATTGGGAATACACTATATGAGCCTTACTTAACAATTTCCAACCTAAATACTCACTGACAAGCAGTTATCCCTTAGGAAGTCTTCAGATAACAATTGTTAACCATAGTTTATTGATCTTATTATCTGAAATACAGTAATGCTCTAAGTAATCGACTTCTTAACCACAGCAGAATTATGGGTAACTTTTCAGGATTTAGTCGGAAATATGGCTTGTTGCCACTCATCGGAAAGCTCTCAGTGAGAGCTTTCCGATGAATGGCAACAAGCCATATTTCCGACTAAATCCTGAAAAATTGCCCATAATTCTGTTGTGGTTAAGCAGTCGATTATTTATGGCATTACTGTAGAAAGGGTTAACCACTGATGTGAACACCTGTTGGGGTGGGGCTTCTAGGTTTATGACATTTACTGACAGTAAAAATTTCTTTCATGAGTAAGCAAGAGTGAGAATACATGTACTGCGCTGGTTTTATTGTCATTTGATCAACCAGTAAGGTTAAATAGAAAACAGTTTTATTTTACAATGAAAATAGCCTGAAGTTTCTCCAATTTAATATAGAATGACAATACATCCGAGCAACAATTATCCAGATCCTATATCACTGTGCTTTAATTATGAAAAGACTTTTAAGTTAACGCCTGTAGGTAATTTTTTGTGCTGAATCATAGCTGTAAACTTTTATAAACTATTAAACAGGATTCGATCAGGCGATGATAAACGTTGTAGTAAAATCTGGGCCTAATAACGTTATAACAACATTATACTTCACATGTTGACAGTATGTCGCCTCAATAGCTCCTGTTACATGTACCTATCTACATTGAAGTTCAAACAAACAATACTCATGACACATTTAATACACATATCGTGAGTGAATTTGGGGGAAACATTTCAGCTCGTTTTGTCCTATCTGGACTTCAAAGGTATGATGTATTTTCACTGTTATTAGATCATGCTATGAATCTCTACTCTGGCTAACGCCCGTAGAGATCATATTCCACCAGTATAAAACCTTGGAACTTTTTGAAGTTTTGACAGGGAACGTTATACAGTCAAAAAAATAACGTGGGGAATATTTTTCTGTGTTGCTTAATATTTTATTCATTTATAGTAGGCGAAGGTCCCAGCTCGAGATTAAATTATTTAAGGGACTTTATGGGCATTTTTGCTTTACACCACTTACAATCATGGAGTTTCTCCAGGGTAATTAATTCAGTGCGTTTTGCGATATCGGCTCGCTAAAGTCACTAAAAAGCATGACATTTTGAGCTGAAACCACACCATACTTTGAAGTAAATTATCGAGGAACAAATATAAACAAAGAAATATATTCCCTGTCTAATTGTTAGTTCAATGTCATAAAGCTCCCTGTCAGAAGGGGTCAGAACATTAAAAAGTTTCCATTGTTTTGTAATAGTGAGCAGAGATTCATGGCATGATCTACACCATTATCTGAGGAAGCGTGACTGGTCTCCTGACCCAGGGAAACCCAACCCGGGGATATTTCGGGTTAGGTCATCCCAATTTTAAGGGTCGGGTTGTCCCAGCTAATAATTAAATATTTTTGTCGTATTATAATATTTTTATTCATATTTTGTTCATATTTACAATATTTTTCTTCATATTTTTCTTCATATTTTCTTTGAAATGTACTAGTAACACAACATCAGGCATCAATATAAAGTGAACATTGCTGAGAAGTTACTAAGTCTAATGTTTCACCCCCGGAAGGATAATCCCATATATGGCCCAGATGTGATCAGATGGAGGCTTATGTTAGCAGCAGCTGATAGGAACAGAGAACAGACCCATTTTTTATGGCTATATATATGAATGGCACGATACTCTCAAACACTTTGATTTGTGAATGAATTATCCCATTCAGTTATTAAAGGCACTCAATCCGATCAGACGGTCCCCATATCATCAAGATACAACAACAACAACATTTCTTCAAAATATGCTTTAGTTATCAGAATAGATTAATTCCACAAAATAATGCTAACCACTGTCAACTATGGTATCAAATTTCCCAAAACATGTTATTTATCAACATTTTGTTCAATGAAATATGGCCGTATTATCACTTGAGTATCACAAAATTTGGCCATATTACCACTTGATTTTCGAGTTATCCATTTTCATCTGCAATTTTTCCAAGACCGTCAGTTTGACAACTATTTTCTGGGCCACAAATAATTGCACATCTTGAGAAATAACAAACTTCAAAAAATTGATATCTGATCAATCTGAACTTTGATGGGTGGGTTCCTCGACTCGATTCAAATATTTTTTACCCCTGAAGCCAAAGAAATAATAATTTGGGAGCTTTAATTCTGATAATGCATCTTTAAAGTATGCATTGGAATGGTCCATTTTAAATGTCTTCATTTGTAGGGATGCTCAGGTACATGTACTATAAGCAGAAGACAGGTAGAGAAATACGGTACTATAGCTCAAGTTGTTTTGAGTACACAGTAATTTCTCACTTTTATCACATCCCGATTACCAGAATAGGTCCAATATTTAATTAACATCCCTAAATGCAAGTGTCAATCACACTGTCATTCAACTTTGAAAAGGGACATTGTCATATCAAGCCTTGAAATAGGGTGTCAGTCATTTGCAGAATGAGGTCCCCAGAGGGTGAATTTAGTGATGCTACCCCGCATAGCAGGCTAGCATCACCAAATTCACCCTCTGGAACCTCTTTCTGCTTACACCTTGAGCAGCAGAATGAGGTTACCAGAGGGTGAATTTGGTGATGCTAGCCCGCTATGCGGGGTAGCATCTCTAAATTCACCCTCTGTGGACCTCATTCTGCAAATGACAGACACCCTATTTCAAGGCTTGTGTCATATATTACTGTCAATGGAGCAATAATTTAATTTTAATAAATGAGGAAAGTTGATAAATTTCGGTAATACATGGACCAGAGGTCAGAGCCATATATGAAGCTTGGGATCAATCAGATTAAAAATGTTGGCTGTAAATAACATAAAATAAAAGATGGCTGCTGGAAGCCATGCTTTTGATTGAAAATTTGATAGCTCCCATCCAGAGGTGATCCTGAACATGGCCGTCAATTTTCAAAACGTTTCTCAGATAAATGCAGGGTATGCCGATGGATCCAAATTTAAAATCCACGATGACTGCTGACAGCCATGTTTTTAACAAATTTCAGAAAAAATCAATGGCTCCCATCTAGAGGTCACCCGGAAGATCCATATATATTAAGTTTAGTGGCGATTGGATGAGGTCTGAAGGGTGTGCCAATGGATTTAGTCATGGCAAGAGTAAAATCCAAGATGGCTGTTATAAGTGGCCATATTTTGTAACGAAATTTAGAACAATTCTGAAAACATTGATGGCTCCCATCTAGTGGTCACCCAAAAGATCCATATCAAGTAGGTCACCATTGTTTATATTTCCATCAAATGTCACAAAAAATTAACACTGAATTCTCCATTTAAATGTTGCCACTTTACCTCCCTCTTAATCCTAGCCAATACCAAGGGATAATGACTGATTCAGCGTTATTACGTTATCAACGCCTTGCTGTATTTTGAATGTGATAGTGATCTAGTGGCTGAAACGACAATAAATTCCCAATAACACAAAGAACGCTACAAGAATTCATTTGTAGTGATATTTTGAACTTCTTCCACATAATGAACTACATCAGATAAGAATTACGATTAACTAATAGTAGTCGTAATTTTTTGAATGGTCCAAATACCTTTTCGCAGAATTTCAAACTTCTTGCCAATCGCAGTAAGATGATATGGTTCTGTGCGCCATGATTATTTTGTACTTAATTATGTCTATCCATCATCAAGGTTTGGTTTCGAACTTTGTTTTCACAAGATTCTTGTGTTTCACAGCAACAAATGATTTGATTGCCACTAATTATATAGCAATTAAGGCCAAATATAGCAATTACTATTTTAAAGACACAATCTCAGTCAACTCCCACATTGAGAGAAACGATCTGGAACTTATTACTACATGATGTATTTGTGAGTTTTGTTGAAAACCCGTAATTCTTATCAGCAGTAGTTTATTATTCAAAAGGTGTCTATTAACTGAATATGAATAAACTGGAATCAAGTAACTAATCATCAGCCAGCATCCAGTTACCAAAGGTTTAAAGATGCACAGTCTGATTGAATACCAAATAATAAGCCATTTGTCTGCTTTCCAGGTAAAACTGAATGAGAAACAAGCCTGCAAGTAGCGTGTCTGTCATAAATTGCAGAATGAGGTCCCCAGAGGGTGAATTTAGTGATGCTATCCCGCACAGCGAGCTAGGATCACCAAATTCACGCTCTGGAGACCTCATTCTGCTTAGGCCTCATCTTCTGGGAAGTATCTATAGTCAACAACTTCAACTGGGGAACTTCAATCTGATCCTAGGTCTACCATAGCAGTTGAGAGCCTAAGCAGAATGAGGTTCCCAGAGGGTGAATTTGGTGATGCTAGCCTGCTGTGCATAATAGCATCACTGAATTCACACTCTGGGTCATTCTGCAAATGACAGACAAGCTATTTGCAGGCTTGATGAGAAATATTTGCAATCACCATCATTCGTTGAGCACAGGCATTGAAAATATACATAATTTCATGCATAAGTAACAAGTTGAACACAACCACATAAGCTCATATATGACAACTCTTTTTTGTGTGACAAAAGCAGGGACACTCCTTAACCCTTTACCCAACAGAACGGCCCTGTGCCAATGCATTCTCTTATATATGCGAGTCGACCATAGGTCGCCTCGCATATATAAGAGAATGCATTGGCTTAACACATTAAAAATTATAAAATTGTTAAAGAATGTAACAAAAAATGGTAAAAAGTGTTAAAAAAAGATTTTTTTTAGGCCAATGCATTCTCTTATATATGGGAGGCGACCTATGGTCGACTCGCATATATAAGAGAATGCATTGGCACAGGGCATAACTGTAGCTATCACAATGTGGTCAAGGAGCCGGTTCCAATGATATCCATATTTGTATGGTTTTATTGAGACAGACCGAATATATTTTAGGCTGTTGAAGCTTTATATGGCCGGTTTTGGCCGGTTTGTTGGGTAAAGGGTTAAAAGAGGCAATCATTGGCATTTTTGATAGGATGACAAAAATTAAAAACAAATTTTTTCAAAATTTGTTAGAAAAAATTTGTTATCTGGTCAACAAAACTTCCTTTTAATGGGTTCATACATCAGATATAATTATTTTCTAGTAAAGAAAATGTAGATATGGTGGTATTATGATACCAAATCGGACACTGCATCTTTAAGTAAGAACTTAACATAGGAATAAGACAAAGTCTACACTTTTGTATTAAATTACTATGTCCACTCATGAGATAATAAGTTCAACAAACCTTCAAATATTTGGAGTTAGTAGCCCATATCTTTATTGTCGTTTCTTTGCTTAATTAAACATTATGTCAACAATGGCTATATATAATCAAATACTGCATAGAGCTTCAATGATGCATATAGATAGATCATAGATCGTTAGCAGTAGATATATATATATCCATATCCATAGCTCACAACAAAGCAATCAATAGATATCATTGGACATTCCAAGTTAGACACACACCACAACTCCACCCCCAACGGAGACCTTCTAGTCATGTCCCATTTGTTGAGAACAGCCCTGTTAATTAGCTAAAATTTGCCTAAAAATCAGGATGACAAGTTAAATTTAGTAACGAAACCAGTCCGAGTGCTTAACATGACATAGATCATACCTACTTATTTTCACAGTTTCCAATTCCTTCTCTACTTTCAGTCTTATGTTCTAGTTCTTGGATACATAGCTTTTTCTAACGTGGCAATAGGGTATTTACTCTTATACATGTACCCTAATAATAGGCATTCACGCCATTCATATCCAATGGTCATAGACTATCTAGAGTGCTTATTTGCATCTGTTTCATACAGCTGTTCTATTGAAATTAACACCCCAAACTCTCTTCTAAACTCTCTTCCAATGGTATTGATTTGTACCACATATCCTAGCAACAAGAATGCAATGAAAAATAGATATTGTTGTTCTCACAAAAATAGGGTGTCATACTATAGGCAAGCCATATTAATCAAGAATATGTGTCACCAATAGGAATTATTAAATGAACTTGCAGTATTACACAAAAACTCTGAACTTGTACAATTGTAAAGTTCTATAAAAAGATTTTTCTGAGACTGGTGAAACTTTTAGCGGAGAAAGCCATTTAAAATAACAGAAGAAAAAAATGGAAGCTAAAATAATTTATTCCTATTAGGAACTTTTAATCATCTTTGATTGGTTGTCACAATGAAACTGTTTTATTTCACTGATATCAATTAATTTATTCTTCGAAAACATTAAAAACTCTTAAAGTAAATTTTACCCAAATTTTAAACGACAGTTTTTGTTGATTGTCATTAAGATAGCAATGGACGAGGTGAAATGTCACAGTGCGCATATAATAATCTTGAAATATAATACACATATGTAGGATATAGTGAAAGTTTAATACCCGGTACATGTGCAGTAAAAATTCAAACCTGCATTTAAAGATAAAACTCAAGATTGCTCAACTCAGAGACTGCATCCGCATGATCCAAAGCACAGTTATGGGACAAAAAGTCCATAACACGTTTTATTTGAGATTTCAGTCTCCATGGCTGCGGGCATAAGAGAGAATGAAAGTAGTAAATCCTTTATTCCATGATCTCGTATATTCTTGTCAAATATATCTCAATTTCTCAAATAAACACATTCACAGCGAAAATGAGGCACATGATTTTATCTCTGCAAAGTTGTATAAAATTAAGCTTTTGATCGAAAACGAATGACATATGACATGTCTGGGGATTTTCCCGCTTTTTCAAGGTGAATGCATCTATTTGAGATATATGTTTGACGAGATCGCAGAGAATAAAGCCTTCAATACTTTTGTTACATTCCTCCCGGCCATATTTCCAGGGCAACTGTCTCAGCTCAGGTGTGAAATTTAATTGTGGTGCATGATTAAAGGGCTTTAATAAGATTATGACATGATAATCATTGATCACTGAAACTTTATTAAAGTTTAAAGATAAACATAAAATCACTAAGACAAGATAAACTACAAGAATTAACGATAAAACATGGATAAAAATACTCTTGGGGTCCAAATAAGCATACGGTGCAGAATAAGAGTACAGGGTGGACAATTCTGCTCAATCCAATAAGAGTACAGGGCGGAATAACAGTGGATAAGGGGCTCATAAATGTCATATGAGCATCCGATATATTTTTTTCAAGTCATGGCCAAGAGAATAAAGTCGTGGCCACTAGAATATGTAGTTGTGGCCACTAGAATATGTAGTCGTGGCCACAAGAATATGTAGTCGTGGCCACGAGAATAAAGTCGTGGCCATGAGAATAAAGTTGTATAAGCTGTATATGTTGTCATAATGATCGACCGACCACATATATGCATATGCATTTAATGGATAAATGGCATATTCGGCTCGGACTGAGTATTCGCCATGGGTTAACTCTGTGTGTCAGTTTTGGGCATGTATAGATAGAGGAGACAATTGAGATTCCAACAATACTAAATTGTTGGGGGTACAGACTTGTTATGGTGTCATATTGATCTGACATCGGAACCTTAGACATTCATATATAGTATAGGTGCATGTTGCACTGAACATGCGGGTCAATTTTATGCGGGCTAAGACTCTGGCCCGGAGTATTCACCATGGCTAACTCTATGTGTTAGTGTTGGGCAAAAATAGTTAGAGGAGACTCTGGGGATTCCAACAGTACAACTATGTTGGGGTACAAGCTGTATACAGTGTCATACAGTGTCATACAGTGTCATAATCTCAAGTGCGGATCAATTTCCTGCATGCTAATACTCAGGCCCGGAGTATTCGCTGTGGGTTAACTCTATGTAAGAATAGATAGAGGATAATCTGGAGATTCCAACAATGCCAAAATGTTGGTGGTACAAACTAGTTATGATGTCATATTGTCTAATGATCATCGTAACATTAGGCATGCATATATCAGCCCTCTTAATTAACATTGTTTGGCTTCGGCATTCGGCTACTGCAATCCTTTTCCACAGCCCAGTTTGCTTCAGTAGATGGCTTCGGCATTGCTGATTGCCGTAGCCAATTGTGAGGGATGATATATAGTATAGGTGTTGCATTGAAAGTGCGGGTCAATTCTCTGTGGGCTATGTCTCCAGCCAAGACTTCATATTCTCGTGCAGTCGTGGCCACAATTTTATTTTCATCCCCACAACTTCATATTCTCGTGGCCATGACTTTATTCTCGTTGTCACGACTTTATATTCTGGTGACCACGAATTTATATTCTCATGGCCACAACATTTTTCTGGCGGTCCTACTAAACAACGAACACAAACGAACATAAACGAACACAGGACCAAAAAGCGGAATAGAAGGGTGAAATTGGGTTTGTGGGTGTATGGGGGTCCATTATATGTGTAAGTGGTGTTATTTCCAACTTTGATGACTTATTTTTTGAGTTATTAGCGTTATTTGAATACAAAGCTACTGAACAACGAACAGAAACGAACATAACATTGGCCGTATAGCACGTACAAGGCGTTAATCAAGGTGTTAATTAACTACCGCTTACTCTATGGACTACGGCTGATGCTATCTCCGAGTTGTTTTGACTTTATATTTCATTCAGTATAAGACTCCCCTCAGCCTTTATCTGGGCTTGCGACCAGCAGACTTCAGCGAAGTCAGGCGGTTTAAAAAAAAAATTCAGTTCAGGTTACAATTGAATTAGCTTTAAAATCCCTATATTTTAAGGAAATCTAATGCAAATGAAGTGTCTATTCTGCATGCTTGGACCTCTTTATCTGCACTGGGATCGTACAAGTTTTCAATACTAAAGCAAAATTCAACAATTCAGAAATGTTGGACGAATAACAAAATTTTGTGAAATCCTTAACAAAAATAAAATATTACAAAACAATTGGAAGGCAAATAATTAACTCATTTGCGAAGCGGAATTTTTATTTTCATCCCAAGTTGGATATTATTGGACATTATTAAAAATTAGGTCACCATTGTTTATATTTCCATCAAATGTCACAAAACAAAACATAAATGAAAAATCTGCTTTGCATTGTCACTAGATATAAGCTCAAACATTCCAACAAGACATGAAGCATTATTCTATGGTTTGTAAATATTGAGTAATCTTTTAATCTTATCTTGAAAATTAACACTGAATTCCCCATTTAAATGTTGCCACTTTACCTCCCTCTTAATCCTAGCCAATACCAAGGGATAATGACTGATTCAGCGTTATTACGTTATCAACGCCTTGCTGTATTTTGAATGTGATAGTGATCTAGTGGCTGAAACGACAATAAATTCCCAATAACACAAAGAACGCTACAAGAATTCATTTGTAGTGATATTTTGAACTTCTTCCACATAATGAACTACATCAGATAAGAATAACGATTAACTATTAGTAGTCGTAATTTTTTGAATGGTCCAAATACCTTTTCGCAGAATTTCAAACTTCTTGCTAATCGCGGTATTAGGTGATATGGTTCTGTGCGCCATGATTATTTTGTACTTAATTATACATGTATATCCATTGTCAAGGTTTGGTTTCACAAGATTCTTGTATTTCACAACAACAAATGATTTGATTGCCTACTAATGATATAGCAATTAAGGCCAAATATAGATATACACAATCTCAGTCAACTCCCACATTGAGAGAAACGATCTGGAACTTATTACTACATGATGTATTCTGAGTTTTGTTGAAAACCCGAATCCGTAACTACGGATAAGGCAAAACGACAACTGATAGAAAAAAACACAAATTCTAGTGACATACATTGTATTATACTGTTCGTAATTCTTATCAGCAGTAGTTTATTATTCAAAAGGTGTCTATTAACTGAATATGCCTACATATGAATAAACTGGAATCAAGTAACTACTAATCAGCCAGCATCCAGTTACCAAAGGTTTAAAGATGCACAGTCTGATTTAATACCAAATAATAAGCCATTTGTCTGCTTTCCAGGTAAAACTGAATGAGAAACAAGCCTGCCAGTAGCGTGTCTGTCATTTGCAGAATGAGGTCCCCAGAGGGTGAATTTAGTGATGCTATCCCGCACAGCGAGCTAGCATCACCAAATTCACCCTCTGTATACCTCATTCTGCTTAGGCCTCATCTTCTGGGAAGTATCTATAGTCTCAAGTTAACATTGTTTTAGTTACATTTTCCCTTCTGGGCAGTTTCTATATCCCCTAATATGCAGAAGATAAAATGCATAATGGGTGAACATCAACAACTTCAACTGGGGAACTTCAATCTGATTCTAGGTCTACCATAGCAGTTGAGAGCCTAAGCAGAATGAGGTTCCCAGAGGGTGAATTTGGTGATGCTAGCCTGCTGTGCATAATAGCATCACTAAATTCACACTCTGGGTCATTCTGCAAATGACGGACAAGCTATTTGCAGACTTGATGAGAAATATTTGCAATCAATATCATTCGTTGAGCACAGGCATTGAAAATATACATAATTTCATGCATAAGTAACAAGTTGAACACAACCACATAAGCTCATAAATGACAACTCTTTTTTGTGTGACAAAAGCAGGGACACTCCTTAAAAGAGGCAATCATTGGCATTTTTGCTAGGCTGACAAAAATTTAAAAACTAATTTTTCAAAATTTGGTATCTGGTCAACAAAACTTCCTTTTAATGGGTTCATACATGAGATATAATTATTTTCTAGTAAAGAAAACGTAGATATGGTGGTATTATGATACCAAATCGGACAGTGCATCTTTATGTAAGAACTTAACCCTTTGAACCCCGACGTCCTGAACGTTCAATGACCCCAACCCGAGGCGCCTGACGTAATATATAGTGTTCTGGCGATATAACTCAAAATGCTCTCAACTATACGGCAATCAACTATGCTGACTGAACTGGTTTGCAGTGAAACATGTCACAAGATATTTCAACGAGACAGTCCATTCCACATTCAATATACATATAGATTATATTGCGGCTTCCTTTGGTCGCGCTATATATTTATAAAAAAATTCTTATCCTTTGCCTACGACAAAAGGCATTTCTCAAAATGCACTTGTGTGCATGCGCGAAGAAACAGACCCCCTATTTCCAATGTAAATGCTAAAGTCAGAGGTATGAACATGAATGTGACTCATTCGCGCAAAATTCTAGTTAATTTGGGCTTTGATCGCGAAATTTCTGACGAAATACTTCCCCTTTTCCGACGATAAAAAGCGATTTTTCTCAAAATAGGCCTCTGCGCATGCGCGCAGAAACAGACCCTCTGTCATCAGTTTTCTATCAAAGTTACGTGGGTAAACATGTGACGCGTGTGTGCAAAGTAGAAGTACAACTCTAGTTGATATGTGCTTTTATTGAGCTGTAATTTCGTGTCAAATATCGTCTGAATTCCGGACCGGTATTCCGGTCTCCCGGGATATAGGAATATAAGGATTGGACCGGTATTCCGGTCTCTCGGGTTCAAAGGGTTAACATAGGAATAAGACAAAGTCTACACTTTTGTATTAAATTACAATGTCCACTCATGAGATAATAAGTTCAACAAACTTCAAATATTTGGAGTTAGTAGCCCATATCTTTATTGTCGTTTCTTTGCTTAATTAAACATTATGTCAACAATGGCCATATATAATCAAATACCGCATAGAGCTTGATGCATATAGATACATGTAGATCATAGATTGATAGCAGTAGATATATATATCCATATCCAAAGCTCACAACAAAGCAATCAATATATATCATCTTTTTGTAGTGTGCAGGACACGGTTCAAGAAGGGAGGTGCAGTTGGACATTCCAAGTTAGACACACACCACACCTCCACCCCAAACGGAGATCTTCTAGTCATGTCCCATTTGTTGAGAACAGCCCTGTTAATTAGCAAAAATTTGCCTAAAAATCAGGATGACAAGTTAAATTTAGAAACAAAACCAGTCCGAGTGCTTAACATGACACAGATCATACCTACTTATTTTCACAGTTTCCAATTCCTTCTCTACTTTCAGTCTTATATTCTAGTTCTTGGATACATAGCTTTTTCTAACGTGGCAATAGGGTATTTACTCTTATGCATGTACCCTAATAATAGGCATTCACACCATTCATATCCAATGGTCATAGACTATCTAGAGTGCTTATTTGCATCTGTTTCATACAGCTGTTCTATTGAAATTAACACCCCAAACTCTCTTCTAAACTCTCTTCCAATGGTATTGATTTGTACCACATATCCTAGCAACCAGGCCTCAGCCTAGGGGTCCAGAACAGGGAGACTTGAAGTCTCCCTCCAGGAAATTTAGGGAGACTTCAGGAAATTTAGGGAGACTTCAGGGAGAAGTGGGGAGACTACCAAAAATTGACAATTTTCAAATATCGCTTTATTTTATAACATCTGACAATCAAATTTTAAAAAAAAGATAAAATAACAAATAAAACTAAAAAAGTTTGACTTTATCTGAAATTAGCTTAATTAATTGTTATTATACATATAAAATTTTTGGAAATGTTTTGTGTAGCTATCATTTAAGCAAGACAATGATCTAGTTATAGTAATAGTTAATTTTTTAACTAAATGAAAGTAGTATTATTTCCTAGACTGCAGCTTGGAAGATACGTTTGTACAGTCTGAATCATGATGCATGTAACTTTGTATGTTTAATTTGGTC
Organism: Siphonodentalium dalli; assembly: GCA_032622095.1. Lineage (NCBI taxonomy): Eukaryota > Metazoa > Mollusca > Scaphopoda > Gadilida > Siphonodentaliidae > Siphonodentalium > Siphonodentalium dalli. The sequence goes on from CP136062.1 coordinate 110,453,016, forward strand.
ACGGCTGTAATGTGGGTGTCCGCTAAAATAAACAATAAGGACTAACTAACAAAGGAGTTGCAAAAGCTTTTATTAATTAATGGCCTCCCTTAATTAATGCCAACATCACTGGTATAATCCGATTAAAGCAATAAACTTGACATTATTTTATTTACGGAAGCAAGTCTCTTCAAAAAGTCCGACGCGGTCTCTTCAAAAAGTCCGACGCGTTACCGAAACGAACTTCCGAAGCGCCTGGTACATACTCTGATATTAAATGTCGTAATTGTTTTATATCAGTTAATTAAAACATTTATTTGTGACACTCACCATGGTCAGTAACAACACAGATGCGAACATCTCATCGTGTTTTCAGCGTGTCAAAACATTCGTGATTAACTTTCATTGCCGCAAAGGGAACAAAGGCGACGGAATAACAACACAAAACAATAGGTCATATTTTATTTTTTATTTTAAACACTTCAACTTGGGTCTTTGTCTCTGCATCGTCTGTTTCTTTTTGGGATGGCCGCCACAATTCATCTATATACGGACATGTCCGGAAAAAAAAACCCAAAAAAAATGGAAAAAAAATGGAAAAAATTCCCCCTAAAATTGAAGGCGACTTCGATTTCGCCTTAGAGCGACGATAGGGCGAAGTCAGCGACAGTAAGGCGACAATCTCGCCCGAGTCGCCTTGTGAGCTGAGGCCTGCTTGCAACAAGAATGCAATGAAAAATAGATATTGCCGTTCTCACAAAAATAGGGTGTCATAATATAGGCAAGCCATATTAATCAAGAATATGTGTCACCAATAGGAATTATTAAATGAACTTGCAGTATTACACAAAAACTCTGAACTTGTACAATTGTAAAGTTCTTTAAAAAGATTTTTCTGAGACTGGTGAAACTTTTAGCGGAGAAAGCCATTTAAAATAACAGAAAAAAAAGAATGGAAGCTAAAATAATTTATTCCTATTTAGGAACTTTTAATCATCTTTGATTGGTTGTCACAATGAAACTGTTTTATTTCACTGATATCAATTAATTTATTCTTCGAAAACATTAAAAACTCTTAAAGTAAATTTTACCCAAATTTTAAACGACAGTTTTTGTTGATTGTCATTAAGATAGCAATGGACGAGGTGAAATGTCACAGTGCGCATATAATAATCTTGAAATATAATACACATATGTAGGATATAGTGAAAGTTTAATACCCGGTACATGTGCAGTAAAAATTCAAACCTGCATTTAAAGATAACACTCAAGATTGCTCAACTCAGAGACTGCATCCGTATGATCCAAAGCACAGTTATGGGACAAAAAGTCCATAACACGTTTTATTTGAGATTTCAGTCTCCATGGCTGCGGGCATAAGAGAGAATGAAAGTAGTAAATCCTTTATTCCATGATCTCGTATATTCTTGTCAAATATATCTCAATTTCTCAAATAAACACATTCACAGCGAAAATGAGGCACATGATTTTATCTCTGCAAAGTTGTATAAAATTAAGCTTTTGATAGAAAACGAATGACATATGACATGTCTGGGGATTTTCCCGCTTTTTCAAGGTGAATGCATCTATTTGAGATATATGTTTGACGAGATCGCAGAGAATAAAGCCTTCAATACTTTTGTTACATTCCTCCCGGCCATATTTCCAGGGCAACTGTCTCAGCTCAGGTGTGAAATTTAATTGTGGTGCATGATTAAAGGGCTTTAATAAGATGATGACATGATAATCATTGATCACTGAAACTTTATTAAAGTTTAAAGATAAACATAAAATCACTAAGACAAGATAAACTACAAGAATTAACGGATAAAACATGGATAAAAATACTCTTGGGGTCCAAATAAGCATACGGTGCAGAATAAGAGTACAGGGTGGACAATTCTGCTCAATCCAATAAGAGTACAGGGCGGAATAACAGTGGATAAGGGGCTCATAAATGTCATATGAGCATCCGATATATTTTTTTCAAGTCATGGCCAAGAGAATAAAGTCGTGGCCACTAGAATATGTAGTTGTGGCCACTAGAATATGTAGTCGTGGCCACAAGAATATGTAGTCGTGGCCACGAGAATAAAGTCGTGGCCACGAGAATAAAGTTGTATAAGCTGTATATGTTGTCATAATGATCGACCGACCACATATATGCATATGCATTTAATGGATAAATGGCATATTCGGCTCGGACTGAGTATTCGCCATGGGTTAACTCTGTGTGTCAGTTTTGGGCATGTATAGATAGAGGAGACAATTGAGATTCCAACAATACTAAATTGTTGGGGGTACAGACTTGTTATGGTGTCATATTGATCTGACATCGGAACCTTAGACATTCATATATAGTATAGGTGCATGTTGCACTGAACATGCGGGTCAATTTTATGCGGGCTAAGACTCTGGCCCGGAGTATTCACCATGGCTAACTCTATGTGTTAGTGTTGGGCAAAAATAGTTAGAGGAGACTCTGGGGATTCCAACAGTACAACTATGTTGGGGTACAAGCTGTATACAGTGTCATACAGTGTCATACAGTGTCATAATCTCAAGTGCGGGTCAATTTCCTGCATGCTAATACTCAGGCCCGGAGTATTCGATGTGGGTTAACTCTATGTAAGAATAGATAGAGGATAATCTGGAGATTCCAACAATGCCAAAATGTTGGTGGTACAAACTAGTTATGATGTCATATTGTCTAATGATCATCGTAACATTAGGCATGCATATATCAGCCCTCTTAATTAACATTGTTTGGCTTCGGCATTCGGCTACTGCAATCCTTTTCCACAGCCCAGTTTGCTTCAGTAGATGGCTTCGGCATTGCTGATTGCCGTAGCCAATTGTGAGGGATGATATATAGTATAGGTGTTGCATTGAAAGTGCGGGTCAATTCTCTGTGGGCTATGTCTCCAGCCAAGACTTCATATTCTCGTGCAGTCGTGGCCACAATTTTATTTTCATCCCCACGACTTCATATTCTCGTGGCCATGACTTTATTCTCGTTGTCACGACTTTATATTCTGGTGACCACGAATTTATATTCTCATGGCCACAACATTTTTCTGGCGGTCCTACTAAACAACGAACACAAACGAACATAAACGAACACAGGACCAAAAAGCGGAATAGAAGGGTGAAATTGGGTTTGTGGGTGTATGGGGGTCCATTATATGTGTAAGTGGTGTTATTTCCAACTTTGATGACTTATTTTTTGAGTTATTAGCGTTATTTGAATACAAAGCTACTGAACAACGAACAGAAACGAACATAACATTGGCCGTATAGCACGTACAAGGCGTTAATCAAGGTGTTAATTAACTACCGCTTACTCTATGGACTACGGCTGATGCTATCTCCGAGTTGTTTTGACTTTATATTTCATTCAGTATAAGACTCCCCTCAGCCTTTATCTGGGCTTGCGACCAGCAGACTTCATCGAAGTCAGGCGGTTTAAAAAAAAAATTCAGTTCAGGTTACAATTGAATTAGCTTTAAAATCCCTATATTTTAAGGAAATCTAATGCAAATGAAGTGTCTATTCTGCATGCTTGGACCTCTTTATCTGCACTGGGATCGTACAAGTTTTCAATACTAAAGCAAAATTCAACAATTCAGAAATGTTGGACGAATAACAATTGTGAAATCCTTAACAAAAATAAAATATTACAAAACAATTGGAAGGCAAATAATTAACTCATTTGACAGACATATGTAGCAACTTTCCTACATATATTCTAAGCTGATAAGAAATGCTCTTTATTACTGAACCCCTTAAAAAAAAAATGCTGTGTACAATATGTGACCAATGAATGGCCAACCATCTCTCATGCAGATATTCGATTAGATAATGATTTTTTTGTGTTGCAAAGTATTTCATTTTACCTGACCATGATGTAAGATTTCATTTCAGCTTTCAGCCAATCTAACAAACACATGGTAACTCTAACCGAGGAGGATGAAACTAAATCAAAACGCTTTGAATGCGCAAATCAATTGTTCAATCGAAGAAATGTTGAAATCGCGAGCATTTTCAAATGCAATTGCACAGAATTAAACTCTCAATTGCATAATCTCATTAGAGAAATCCAAAGATACTTTTGCGTAATATATTGCGCCAGCAACCTGAGCCCGTGCCTACTTAATTAAAAAATATATATAACTTTAAATATGCCTGAATTCGACGAAGTCTTCTGGTCCCAAGCCCAGATAAATACTGAATTCCAAGCTTCAATTGATTGACAATTAGCAAGCTCTACTGAAAGAGCAGTGTGATATATAATTATATATCTGATCCAACTACCAATTTTCCTGCATATCTTCTAAGCGGATAATAAACGCTCGTTATTACTGAACCCCTTCAAAAAATACTGTGTGCAATATGTGACCAACGAATGACCAACCATCTCTCAGATATTTGATTAGATAATGATTTTTTGTGTTTCAAAGTATTTCATTTTACAAACGCAATTGCATAGAATTAAACTCTCAATTGCATTACCTCATTATCGAATTCCAAAGATACCTTTACGTAATAAATCGCGCCAGCGACTTGAGCCCGTGCCTACTTATTATTTTGTTTTCAAAACAATATAACTTTAAATCCGCCTGACTTCCACGAAGTCATCTGGTGTCAAGCCCAGATCAAGACTGAGGGAGTTAAACAAAGTCAAAACAACTCAGTAATGTGTAATTAACAAAGAGACAGAGTATAAGAGGTAGAGTAATTGGTAGTTAATTAACACCTTGATTAACTCCTTGTATTGCTATACGGCCCGGTCCTACTAAACAACGAACACAAACGAACATAAACGAACACAGGTCCAAAAAGCGGAATAGAAGGGTAAAATTTGGTTTGTGGGTGCGTGTATGTCCACTCTATGTGTATGTGGTGTTATTTCCAACTTTGATCACTTATTTTTTGAGTTATTAGCATTATTTGAATACAAAGCTACTAAATAACGAACATAAGATTAGCCGTTTTGCAAAGGTGTTAATTAACTACGGCTTACTCTTTGCACATCTGTGAGTTGTTTTTACTGCAATGTGATTGTTTTTTGTTTTTTTTTTGTTTTTTTTTATATTTTTTATTCGGGTCTAAACAAATAAATACAGACAGACATGTGAGGAATCAAGGACACAATACATGCACTTGGTTAAAAAAAACAAAAAAAAACAAAAAGAATTAAAATATTTTAAAGATATTGATATGAGTGGGATAAACTATAAAGTGTTTTGTCCTAGGCTGAAATAAACATGTTCAATTAATTTTATATGATTGAGTATATATTAAATGGTATAAGATATTGATCAATTTAGACTCTGCACCGTTGATACTTTTGTGGGTTTTTCGTCTCTTATGTTTATGTTAAAAATAATTCATTAATTATATTCCATCTCTCTTGAAAAAAGATATCTTTTTTTGTAGAATAGCCCTTTAATGGCACAATTTCAATTGTCTTATAAGTTTTTAACCATTCTATAAAACCATGTGAATTAGGGTTAGTAGCTTTTATCTTACAAGAGTAGATATATCTCTTAAATAGAAGTATGGCAATTTCTATTATTCCTTCATTTGGATTTCCATCAGGTACACCAAATATAATGTTATTTTGTGACACTTCAAATTGCAGGTTACATTTATCTTTAATAGTCTGCTGAAATTCTAGTAATACAGATTTTGTTACATGACATTCATAAAATAGATGTAGGCATGTTTCTTTTCCTGTGTGACAAAAAGAGCACATTTCTGTTTCCGATATTTTACATTTCATAAGTTTGGAGTTAGTATATAAAATATCATGATTTATTTTGAATTGAAAAGACAATAGACTAGTGTCATTTGTAATCCTACTTGCCATTTTATAAATTGATTTCCATTCAGTGGGCATGAAAGTTTGCCCAAGTCTTTCCTGCCATTTTTTTTGGGACATTTCAGGAACTGTGATGACATGACTCAAAAAACTGGGGTAAAAGGTTCTGCATGCTTTCTCGCAACTTTTCAATTTCTCAACATTTTTTGATGTCACGGTGCAGAGTCTTAATTGATTTTCCTTTATACATATTTTCCATGTTTTAGGTAAAGCTGCTAAAAGACCCTGGTAGGTGGTGAAAGGAATTTTGATGTCATAGTTTTGACAAAATGTGTTATAATCCAGAAAGGATCAACAAGATCATTCACAAAATAAACATCTTTTCTAATCAAGCTTTTGTTGATGAACATTTTACCATTTATTATAATTTTTGGGTTGTAGAATATTGGTTCTGATAAGATTTCTTCAGGGGTTGTGGTGACTTTCTCATCTAAGCTTGCCCAATCATTAAAGACATCTGTCCAAAAGGGATTGAGTTTTTACAAACTATATTAATACCTTCTTTGTGTAGATGCCATACTTTGTAACCCCCAAAGGGTTCTAAATCATCAATTAACAGAGTTTTCCAATTTGCTTCTGTGTGGACATCTAGAAGCTTTTTAATCCAAGTCATTTTCAATGATTTACAAAATGAGTTTAAATGAGGGAATTTCAAACCTCCGTCTTCTAAAGTATTAATCATTACGCTCCTTTTTATTTTGTCTGGTTTTCCAGACCAAAGAAATTTGAATAACATTGATTGTATTTTATCTGTTAATTCTCGAGATGGAGAAGGTAATGCAATGTGATTGTTAGTCTTGATTGACAGCCGTCTTGTTCCAATAGAGTGTATGCTTGGCATCAGGTAAGCCCTGGTTATGTGATTGTCAGTTTT
>CP136062.1:110459852-110508424 GCA_032622095.1 Siphonodentalium dalli
ATATGACAAAAATTAAACGTATGATTTTATTGCTTAATTTTGCTTTATATAGTCATGAAATGGCGAGAATTTAACTTTATATGAGCACAATTTGATAGAGTAAGAATTTGGGGTGGGGGGGGGGAAGATACTCAGGCCTGGGTATTTCCCCCCCCCCCCCCCCCCCCCCCCCACCACTAATTCTTACTCTTATCAAATTTTGCTCATATAAAGTTAATTTCTCGCCATTTCATAACTATATAAAGCAAATTAAGCAATACAACCATACGTTTAATTTTTGTCATATGTAGCTGCTGGGTGGGGGGGGGGGGGGGGGGGGGGGGGGGGGGGGGAAAGATACTCAGGCCTGGGTATCTCCCCCCCACCCCAAATTCTTACTCTAATCAAATTTGCTCATATAAAGTTAATTTCTAGCCATTTCATGACTATATAAAGCAAATTAAGCAATAAAATCATACGTTTAATTTTTGTCATATGTAGGCGCTGGGTGGGGGGGGGGAAGATACTCAAGCCTGGGAATCTCACCCCCCCCACCCCCAAATTTACTCTATCAAATTTTGCTCATATAAAGTTAATTTTCTCGCCATTTCATAACTATATAAAGCAAATTAAGCATAAAATCATACGTTTAATTTTTGTCATATGTAGCCGCTGGGTGGGGGGGGGGGGGGGGGGAAGATACTCAGGCCTGGATATTTCCCCCCCACCCCAAATCTTACTCTGTTAAATTGTTCTCATATAAAGTTAATTTCTCGCCATTTCATGACAATATAAAGCAAAATAAACAATAAAATCGTAAGGTAATATTTTGACATATTTATGCTATTGGGTTGTGTGAGGGGTTAAGTTAAACCTTCAAAATAATGTCATATGTAGGTGCTGGGTGGGGGGGAAGATACTCAGGCCTGGGTATCTCCCCCCCCCCCCCCCCACCCCAAATTCTTACTCTAATCAAATTTTGCTCATAAAGTTAATTTCTCGCCATTTCATGACTATATAAAGCAAAATTAAGCAATAAAATCAAACGTTTAATTTTTGTCATATGTAGGCGGCTGGGTGGGGGGGGGAAGATACTCAAGCCTGGGTATCTCCCCCCCCCCCCCACCCCAAATTCTTACTCTATCAAATTTTGCTCATATAAAGTTAATTTCTCGCCATTTCATAACTATATAAAGCAAATTAAGCAATAAAATCATACGTTTAATTTTTGTCATATGTAGCCGCTGGGTGGGGGGGGGGGGGGGGCGGAAGATACTCAGGCCTGGATATTTCCCCCCACCCCAAATTCTTACTCTATTAAATTGTTCTCATATAAAGTTAATTTCTCGCCATTTCATGACAATATAAAGCAAAAATATACAATAAAAATCGTAAGGTAATATTTTGACATATTTATGCTATTGGGTTGTGTGAGGGGTTAAGTTAAACTTCAAAATATTTTTTTTTTTTTTTTTTTTTTTTAATAGTTTTCTCACCATAATAATATAAAAATAAGTGAGGAAAAACAAATATATGAGTGGGGGGGGGGGAGATACCCAGGGTGGGGGGGGGGGGAGTATAAACTGTTACACCGGTATTCATTTTTGATTAGCAATTACTGTGCAGTCACATGGCTCTTAATTCATTGTTACAGAAAGCTCAGATTTGTCTTTCTCTATGATATTATTGTTGTACAAATGAATTGGACAAGCTCTCAAATCCATACTATACTTACCAGTAGTGGTGGTGCCCTGAATATATAACAGAATGGGTAGTATTAGCAGATTTAAAATGGAAGCAGCATACAGATCAGCATATCTCATGATCTGACCAGCAAAGAATGTCTGCTGTGAACCTGAGAAGAAATTATGACAGGAGAAAAAGATTAGAATTACCCCAACATAATGTTAATATTAAACATGCTCTATCTCTACCCATTTACACTTTCAACAACACCAACAAGTTCAATGAAACTCATTACGAAGACACATTTGCGTTATTGGCAATACACTAGAGAAACATCTGGGTGTGACACAATTCTTATTAAAAGTGTTTTAAAAGGTAACTTTTTAATCAAGATATTATAAGGCCATGGCTAATTAGGTTTATGTTTAGCATCATCCATGATTCTGAGAACTAAATGCAAATGCGGTGATAATTCATTATTAATTATTCTTGACAGGTTTCTGAAGTTACTTATATAGTACAATGTAATTATTTTAAATATAACATAAATATTAAATCCAATCTTGTTTACATTCATTTTATGCAAATGAAGCATGTATTTAGGGACTAAGATTAAAGTTACTATCTGAATTTCACAAGGGGCACTCACTGGGACAATGGAATTGTCTCTTGTTTACACATAATACTAAGTAACCAATGCCTAAAGATCTAAAAATAGTAATATTCCTGTCCCAGTCCATGAATAAAAATTGAGACAAAAATACAATGTATTTTGTAGTTAGAAGTTGTGATAAAATTTTCTGTAAACGACACACCTTCCCAAACTGAACAAGTCCTATGATAATATCATTATTTAGCAACTAAATCAACCCTTTTATGACAGGAGCTGCGCTGGTGCAGCATTAAAGATCCTGTGCAAGTGCATTCTTTTATATATGCAAGTCTCCCATAGGGAGCCTCACATATATAAGAGAATGCAATGGTCTACATGGTCAAGATAAATATTGGCACAGGGTTTTCGCAAAATTTCAGAAGGCTCCAGTCATGAAAGGTTAACGTGTACACTCACCACTTCTGAATAAGCTTCCCAACATTCCATATGTCATGTCCATCTCATGAGTGACTTTCTGTTGAAATATAAAGAACTGATTTATACACCATGACTAATTAGATATTTTAAAGACAAGGCATTATTAAAAGCAGTATCTGGACCAAGTGTTATCATAAGCTGGTTTAAGTCAATGGAAACTTGGCCTAGGCCATGGCTAGATGGTTTATTTGAGGGGAGGGGGTTTTCACCTTAGAACTTCCAAACTGCACCCCAAAATTCTGCAAACGATACCAAATTCACAACTTTGTTAAACGGATTTGTACACCAACCCCTTGGGGTAGTCTGGCTGCTAAAATATTATGTTGGAACATCATTAAATGTTTCCTAGCACAGAGCTTGAGAAGCTAACATTTCATTGAATGTAAGAAAATATTTAAATCTTTGTCTAAAAACCACATACTGAATATTGGTTGATAAATCAAAACGTTCTCGACTCATCTCCCCCCAATAGAAATATGCTATTTTGTGTTTCATGCATAATACCCCCCACCCCTGCTTTTGCCACAATCCTCATCAGCAGCTGACATGTATTAGTAAATCTATTTATTCCACCGTTATTTAAAGCCAAATGGCGCTCCAAAATACACCTAATAATATTCACTTTTGAATTGTTCCCGAATCGAAATAGGTCAAGAAATACCTTTCTGCCAGCATTATATGTCCTATAAAGACGCATTGAACTTAGATTGAAGTCATTAAAAATTTGAACATGATGTTTGGATCTGTATTTGTTAACCTATCTTATACATCCTTCCAAATTACGTCGACAAAATTTGGAAGCTCGAATGAGCCATGTCTGTTTAATACTTGATGGGGGAAAGCTTTAAAGCACAAATCTGTCACACGATCATGACCATGGAATCCATATATTAACATGTTAATATATCAAACGTACCCTCATCTTGACCTGTATGTTAGATATATCGGGTTTGTCGTCTGAAACACAACTGCTGTCTAGGTTCCTGGAAACAAATACGATATGCTTTAGATATGGATTAGTGCTGCATCAAAGCAATGATGTTGTGAGTTATTATTCAATACAGCTTTACTTTCTTAACCAATTAATAAGTAAATACAGTAATGCTCTAAGTAAGCGCCTTCTTAACCACAGCAGAATTATGGGTAACTTTTCAGGATTTAGTCGGAAATATGGCTTGTTGCCATTCATCGGAAAGCTCTAATACGATATGCTTTAGATATGGATTAGTGCTGCATCAAAGCAATGATGTTGTGGGTTATTATTCAATACAGCTTTACTTTCTTAACCAATTAATAAGTAAATACAGTAATGCTCTAAGTAAGCGACTTCTTAACCACAGCAGAATTATGGGTAACTTTTCAGGATTTAGTCGGAAATATGGCTTGTTGCCATTCATCTGAAAGCTCTCCCTGAGAGCTTTCCGATGAATGGCAACAAGGCATATTTCCGACTAAATCCTGAAAAGTTACCCATAATTCTGCTGTGGTTAAGAAGTCGCTTACTTAGAGCATTACTGTACTTGAGTAGTTTCTTGATTGCCATCTGAGTCATCGCAATCTGTCTGATCTTCGATTCCCCCCCCCCCCCCACCCGAGTCCTACTGAAAGATATTTGTCATTACTCGGTTTGACATCTGGGTGTATTCTACACAAACTCTTTTTAAAGTCTTTCTCGCAAAGTTTGGTGGCAGTTATACACCACCGTAACCGACTGTTCTGCGACTGTTCAATGTCATATACACTATAGGCCTATATAAATATTGTCTGCAGGATTTAAAAAACAATTTTAATTCATGATTGATTGATATTACTATAGTTGAATTTTTTTTTAAATAATCGCGCAGAATGAAAAGATAAAAATAAACTATAATTAAAAAAACACAACAATAAGACAACCACCACAGACATGACAACAACAGCAAGCTGAACTTGAACAACAACAACAACATTCACAAAACATATACCGGTTATTTAATTATCAATTCAGTAATTAATTAATTGTTAATTTGTCTTCATTCTATATACGGTATAATCACAGATTTAACAAATAAATGTAAATTGAAAATCAAATAAAACACACAACTGCAGTCAACATCAACAAAAACAACAACAAAGTATACTATTAGGTATCTAGATCTCCGATGTTGAAGATCCCCCGGATATACCCAAATCGGCTAAGCAATATTCGGGGGATCTTCAAAATCGAAGTTCCGCCTCCTTTCTGAGTTATCAGCTAAAATGTTCAATAATCAGCCTTGAACTTATATAGGTTCAATATCCATACACTCTGCCTGTCATCTGCTTAAAACCATCTGTACCTCCCTAAAAATGAATGATGAACCATTCCAATGTAGAATTTTATAAATCAGCTGAAGAATTCATTCAGTAATTAGAGTTAGATTTACAGAAAGATAATCCTTTCTATATATAATGTATTCTCCCATTCAGTTGTAAAAGTATACATTGGAATGGTCTATTATTTATTATTAAGGTAATAAAAGCAGACGACAGACAGAAAAACAGATTATACAAGAACATATTAATTCATTGGTGAGAATTGTTCAGCTAATAAGTTCAACAAACAACCTTTGTAGAACGTGTTATCTGAACAATTCCTAAGGCAACTACTTGTCGATGAGTATTTAGTACAGAAAGGGGTAATAGCCGCTAATTTTGTTGTAAACATTTGTCGCTATGTGGGAGGAGATGCCACACCCTCCTGACACAATCTCATCCAATGTCCCTGAAATCCAACACAGACTAAATTTAATTGGAAAAAAATTGATTTCCAGAAACATATTGTAGCTTTATGCCTATCTGCTGTTAACCCTTCCATGATGGTGCTTCCTCAATTTTTTGGCGAAAACCCTGTGCCAATGCATTCTGGGCGCCTCACAAGAGAATGCATTGGATGCATTGGCCTAACAATATTTACCCTGATATTGTAAGCCAGTGCATTCTCTTATATATGAGGCACCCTATGGGCGACTCGCATATATAAGAGAATGCACTGGCACAGGGCCTCTAATGCTGCACCAATGCAGTTCCTGTCATGAAAGGGTTAAAATCTCAGAACAGTCACTTCATTCTACATGTCAGCACCACCTGGTGTGTTGTTAGTTTCACTGTTGCGTGCCCAGATGATGTAACTTTCAGGACCCATCGCAAAGATTTCAAGGTTTGACATCTGCCAAACAATGTCACTTTCAGATGCAGGTGTCTGAAACTTTAACTTTTCAATATCAAGCCTGCTCAATATCATATTCTACACCATTATTATCAGATTAATTTCAGGCCAATTCTGGCCAATTAATAAAATGATTGTGTTCTCAGACACCAATAGTTTATATTTCCAAATTCACTCAGAATTTGAAAACTTGAAAACTAAATGTAGCATTTGTCCTGAAATAGTACGCGGGATTCGGAAGATTTTTAAAGGTACTCAATCCGATTCGATGGTCCCCATATCATCAGATTCCAACAACAAAATTTTTTTAAATGCAGCTTCAGTTATCAGAATCGAGTAATTGCTCAAAAATAATGCTGACCACAGTCAACTTTAGCATAAAATTGCACAAAACCTGTTATTTATCAACATTTTGTTCAACAAAATTTTGCCGGTTTGTCAAATATATGACACAAAAAAGCCTCTTGATTTTAGAGTTATCCATCTTCATCTGCAATATGGTCAGAGCAAAACTTCTCGTCGTCTGTTTACTGGTCCACTTAAAATTATCGATGGTGGAAAATAATAGATTACAAACATCAATATCTGATCACTCTGAGCTTTGATGGGTGAGTTCCTCGACTCGAATCAAATATATTTTACCCCTAAGCCAATGAAATTGTAATTTGCGAGTGTTAATTCGGATTATGCATCGTTAAGTGGTATGCAGGATTCATACCATTCTGTTAACTGGTATTCAGAATGCATATGCCTCTTTTAACCTGTATTCAAGATTCAACAAAAAGTCTGGTACGCAGGTTTTATAGCGCCAAATTGTTGAAAATTTGACTACTAGCCCAAATTACAAATTTTGATGTAATTCAGCCTCATACTCCTTGATATGTTAAATTTATAAAAATTACTTCAGCAAATATGTGAAAATTGTCATATTTATGAGAAATTACGATGTCTTATATTCAATATTATCTTAATTGGATCGCAGGATTCACCCCTCTCTGTTAACTGGTATTCATGATTCAGGGGGAGAGTCTACGTATCCATTAATTTTTAGAATTCTTGAAAAAAAATCAAATTTCAATTTATATATTAAACCTTTGATGACGGAACTGCGCTGGTGCAGCATTAAAGATCCTGTGCCAGTGTATTCTCATATATGTGAGTCTTCCATAGGGAGCCTCGCATATAAAAGAGAATGCATGGGCTTACAAGGTCAAGGTAAATATTGTTAGGCCATTGTTATCTCTTGAATATGCGAGGCTCCCTATGGGAGACTCGCATATATAAGAGAATGCATTGGCACAGGGTTGTCGCAAAATTTCAGGAAGCTCCAGTCATGAAAAGGTAAATAGTTGGCTGGGGTGACATGTGTTTATTTTTTATTTTTATGACTTTTATTTTCACCGTACCTATAAATTTGGCCGATTTCATAGTTGAGTTCGTCAAGTTGAGAGAATAGCTGCCGTTTACTCGTCCATACATCGAGTTCCTGATTTAGTTCTGGTACGACGAGAAAGGTTTTCCATCCTCGTTGTTTCTTGCTCTTCAGTATATCACCATATATATGGTCGCCCACATATAATACTTCATTCTTCGATGCTCCAATCAATTCTGTGAAGACCTCGACAGAACCTGTATATAAAGGGAAAAGGTTGAACTTAACCCTTTTTATCACATAATTAGCCCCTAAATCCGGCCTCATATGTTATAGTAAGACACATGTGTATCATCGGCATGCGCAGAGACGTAAAAGCTTATCGCAATGACATTGATGTCAATGCCGGAACTGTTATTGTTATGTTAATTAAAATTTATTATGATATTCGATTTGTGTTGGGTTACTTTATAATAGTGTCGACTGTGAGATAAACATGGGTGATAAGGGTGATTGAAATATAGAATATACGCACAGTGTTTCTGAATAAAAAATTTAATCCACGAGAAGGATTGGCGATTTACACCACGAGCTTCAGCGAGTGGTGTAAATCGCCAATCCCACGAGTCGATTAAATTTGTTATTCAGAAACACTATGCGTATATTTTGTTTATGCCACGATCTTTACAATGCGATGGATAAACACTTTACCGTTCAAATTGTATGGAGAAAGTTTAATCCACTCTGCGAAATTTAATCAACAGTACTGTTGATTAAATGTAAAATTTAAACAGATGGCTTTATTTATATAGTAAGATAGGCGACCGTGGTATAAACATTTTGTCAACATGAAAAAACACATATAAAAGGGAATATATTTTTTCTTGAAATTTTACCGTATTACCATTTGATTTTAGAGTTATCCATCTTCATCCGCAATTTTGTCTGAGACCCTCCATTTGACCACGTGTTTCTGGGCCACATATTATTACACATCTAGAGAAATAACAAACTTCAAAAATCGATATCTGATCACAGAGCTTTGATGGGCAGGTTCCTCGACTTGAATCAAAATATTTTTACCCCCAAGCCAAAGAAATAGTAATATAGGAGCGTCTGATCGGATTGAGTACCTTTAACCTCATCCACTAAATTTGATTAATAAATTTCATATGGAATTGCGACTCATTAGAGATCCTCTATCTATATTAAATAATCATTGACGATTAGTTCCCTTAGGAAATGTTCAGATAATAAGTTCAACAAACGAACATACAGTAATGCTCTAAGTAATCGACCCTTTAATTACAGCAGAATTATGGGTAACTTTTCAGGATTTAGTCGGAAATATGGCGTGTTGCCATTCATCGGAAAGCTCTCTCCCTATGGGAGACTCACATATATAAGAGAATGCATTGGCACAGGGTTTTCAGGAAACTCCAGTCATGGAAGGGTTAAGTGTTCTTAAATAATCAATTTGAACTCCCATACAAAAAAAAAGATTTAACATGGCCATTGAACATATCATACATTGTGTTACTTGATCTTGTTACTAATTTCTTCAAATCGAGGTACACAAAACACTAAAAACATGGATATCAACCAACCAATTGCAATTCTCAGCAATACTAACTAATACAGCAAATAGTGTGTCTGTCATTTGCAGCATGAGGTCCCCTGGGCCCAGAGGGTGAATTTAGTGGTACGCTATCCCTCACAGTTGGCTAGCATCACAAAATTCACCCTCTGGGGACATCATTCTGCTTTGGCCTCATCTTCTCGGAAGTATCTATAGGCTCAAATTAACATTATTGTTAGTTACTTTTTCCCTTCTGGGAAGTTTCTATTAGTATTTCCCCTAATTTGCATAAGATAAAATGCATAATCAAGGTGACTAATGGGTTAAAGACATATTATTGACTTCTTTGGGTGCATGAAACAGATAAGTTAGTAGTCAGACGCTATGCCAACCTAGGAGATGTAGCATTCTACTAACATCCTCAAAAATCTCAAAGAAATTGACCATGACACTAAAAAGAAAACATCGTCTGAACTATTCTCAATTGTAAATATTTACACCTCGATTCGGGACGCAATTATCGGCGATAAACTAACGCAAATGATTTCGCCATCGAGACTCATTGCATTTAATTGATATATAACAATGACGGTGTGCATTGTAAATTGGGATTAATATTCGTAAAAGTAACTAGTTTGAGAAAGATTATTCTCCATTTCTATTTGATCATAGATTTCTATTTGTTTTATATCACTTTAACATCACAAACTTCAACAGGGGAACTTCATTGTGATCCTAGGTCTCTCATAGCAGTTGAAACCTAAGCATAATGAGGTTCCCAGAGGGTGAATTTGGTGTTGCTAGCCCACTGTGCGGGATAGCGTCACTAAATTCACCCTCTGGGGACCTCATTCTGCAAATGACAGACACAATATTTGCAGGCTGTAATACTAACCACCAGAATACACCTGCCCAGGCTTTATCTCTCCTGTGTGAGTTCCAATTTTCAAATGACCGTTTGCCTGAAAAATAAGATTGATGTAAAGACCCATACATATGAAATTTAATTATAACCACTGCACTTGTCAGACAAGTATTCTAAAGCTTTTGCATGATGAATTCAGTGAAAATTGCAAAAATCACCAAATAGCAACAAACGTTTGTAGCAAGTAAAAAACATTATTTGTTCATAACTTCTGTAGTCAATTTGCCAACAGCTTATTTTGTCTTAAACTATGCTACAAGTATATGACAAATAAAATTCACCAACAAACACCTATTTTTTTCATTTCTCAAATTGGATTATCATGGATCAGAATTATATATGGAAAACTATATAGGACCTGTCATTGAATTACAATCCCTTTATAACTTTAACCAGGAAAAAAACGATTGAACACATACATTTATTGATTGCCTCATAGTAGTGAACATTGTCAAAGAAACTGACATTTCCAGGTAAACATAGATGGTTTTAACTCTAGAATGGAAAAACCCAAACAAAACGTTTGAAAACTCTGTTGAATGTCCTCATTGTAGTGAAGACTAATACCAAATTTCATTCAGATGATCTGAATCAGATCTTACAACCGGTGTTTGAGATATCAGAATGGATGGATGGAACGGATTTACAGACAAGGCCTATCCAGTATACCCCCATTCTCTTGAAGAGAATGGGGGTATAAAAACACTATGTATGTAATAATTTCTGTATTTCAGATTGACAGTCACAACATTTGTGGGGAAATTGTAGTCAAGCCTGCATATATTGTGTTTGTCATTTGCAGAATGAGGTCCCCAGAGGGTGAAATTAGTGAAACTATTCCGCAGAGTGGGCTAACTTCACCAAATTCACCCTCTGGGAACATCATTTTGCTTTGGCCTCAACTGCCATGGGAGACCAATGATCAGATTGAATTTCCCCAGTTGAAGATAATGTTCACCCATTAGTCACCCCGATTATGCATTTTATCTTCTGCAAATTAGGGGATATCGAAACTGAACAGAAGGGAAAAAGTAACTAAAAACAATGTTAATTTGAGACCATAGATACTTCCGAGAAGATGAGGCCTAAGCAGAATGAGGTCCCCAGATGGTGAATATGGTGATGCTATCCTGCTGTGTGATCATGAGGTAGCATCACTAAATTCTGCAAATGACAGTCACACTATTGCAGGGTTGATTGTAGTGTATATAAAATAAATTTACCCTGTCGACTTGTCTAAGAATGGTTCCTTCTGTGAAGAACAAAGGCTTTTTGGAGTCAACAACAATGTAGTCAAAGTATGATGTCCAGTCTCTCACATTACTCTGTAAAGGAAAAAACATACAGTAATGCCCTAAGTAATCGACTCCATAACCACAGCAGAATTATGGGTAACTTTTCAGGATTTAGTCGGAAATATGGCTTGTTGCCATTCATCGGAAAGCTCTCCCCCGAGAGCTTTCCGATGAATGGCAACAAGCCATATTTCCGACTAAATCCTGAAAAGTTACCCATAATTCTCCTGTGGTTATGGAGTCGATTACTTAGGGCATTACTGTACAATAACTGAAGTCACACAAATGCTTTAGACAACTGATAGATACATTGTTAAACCTTCCAATGCTGTGCATTCTCTTAATATATATGTGAGGCTCCCTATTGGAAACTTGCATGCATTAGAGAATACATTGGTACAAGATTTTTAATGCTGCACCAGCGCAACTCCCATCATGAAAGGGTTAATATCTAAAATACAGGAAACTAGAATACTGTTAGCAATAGTACATGACTAGAGTCATTCTAGATTTCCAGTAACATGAGCAACAAATTATGAAATAAAAAAAATTGTGACTGGTTATGTCCTTCGTGTATAACGACACATACTAATTATGAAATTCATCTTCAGAAATTTGCAAAAATATACCAGTCAAGTTTTAGCATTCTTATTATATAGTGGTCAGCAGTCTTCGTAAGTCGACTGAAATGGAAGATTCAATGCCAGTCAATGAGTTTTGACTATATACAGTAATGCCCTAAATAATCGACTCCTTAACCACAGCTGAATTATGGGTAATTATGTTGCCATTAATCGGAAAGCTCTCACTGAGAGCTTTCCGGTGAATGGCAACGAGCCATATTTCCGACTAAATCCTGAAAAATTACCGATAATTCTGCTGTGGTTAAGGAATCGATTATTTAGGGCATTACTGTAACTCCATGCACCGGAGACTTTGCCTCAGGTGAGCTGAAAATTATGGAACTACAGTAATGCCCTAATTAATCGACTCCATAACCACAGCAGAATTATGGGTAACTTTTCAGGATTTAGTCGGAAATATGGCTTGTTGCCATTCATCGGAAAGCTCTCCCCGCGAGCTTTCCGATGAATGGCAACACGCCATATTTCTGACTAAATCCTGAAAAGTTACCCATAATTCTGCTGTGGTTATGGAGTCGATTAATGAGGGCATTACTGTAGCTTTAGTGTGAGAAGCAATATGGTGCTGGACATTTACAGAGTGAGGTACCCAGAAGGTGAATTTCGTGACGCTACCAAGCACAATGGGCTAGCATCACCTTTTGGGGACCTTATTCTGCTTAGGCCTCATATCCTCTGGAAAGTATCTTTATTATGAAATTAACAGGTTTTTTCCTTTCTTTTTATTTTTTAGTTAAGTTTCTCTATATCCCCAAATTGGCAGACGACACAATGCATAATCGAGGTACCAATAGGTGCACATCACCTTTTTCACAATCTGGAACTTACATCTGAGTCTAGGTCTCATATAGCAGATGAGGCCATGCAGAATGAGGTCCCCAGATGGTGAATTTGGTGATGCTAGCCTGCTGTGCGGGGTAGCATCACCAAATTCATCCTCTGGGGACCTCATTCTGCAAATGTCTGGTACCATATTTTGAGGCATGGTGAGAAGATAAAGACATAAACCATTATTCATGTACCAACCTCATCATCCAGTATGTAGGACATTATCATCTGAAAAGAAAAACAATAAAGAATTATCTGGCTGAGAAAATCAATGTTTCTTGCTCATCAACAAGCCTTGAAATAGTGTGTCTGTAATTTGCACATCAGCAGAATGAGGTTCCCAGAGGGTGAATTTGGTGATGCTAGCCCACTATACGGGGTAGCATCACTAAATTCACCCTCTGGGGACCTCATTCTGCAAATGACTGACACACTATTTCAAGGCTTGCTGATCAAGGTTAACGCTGTCATAGGCCAATGGCAAATTTTGTTTGAAAATAGCCACAAAAAAATTCATTTGGCCAAAATTAATTTTTTTACTCCAAAATCGGAAATCTAATTCAAAAACACAAATAGATTTTGTAATGAGATCGATATGAGAATCAAATTTATAGTATTATCATCTGCCAATTAATTAGGTGATACAGCTTAATTTGTAACAAAATGCACTCATTGCAGTGCACTATCAAACAATGGGCCACCAAATGCAATAAAACAGTAATGAGGATTAACACTAATGAATCCTTTGGCATAAGGCTGAATGGTAGATGGTGGGTAGTGGTATATTGCCAAGTAACAGTGGTGGGATTAAAGAAGTCTAGACACGGCATTTGAAGGTATGGACATAATTACATAGAATGTTAGATGTTAAATAAAACAAAAGTATTGATTAATTGTGAGACCAGAAAATGAGGATTTAATTTGGCCAAAAAAAGAATTTGAATTAACAAAAAAATTACCAAAAAGATTTTTCGGCCCAGCGTGAACTACTGTTGCTAATGCTTGCTCAAACCCATCAAATTCATCTGATTACATTTTTTCTAAATAAAGTGGAAAAATATATGAATCAAAATTTATATTGAAATTTCAAGATGCAGTGGATGCTACGAAGGAAAATATCCATGAAATGGATACTGGATATGGAGTATAGAAAAACTGAAAACCTGTTGCAATTGTTTTATGTTCGAAGCACTAACATGTCATCAAAAATATGCTCTTGTAAAATAACTCTCAGGATCCAAAGAGTAGTACAGACTCCAAGTTATCCACTTTTGCATTGACACTTTGTTTTCTCCTTGGGATGATTTACCAAAGTAATTTTCAGCTAGTCATCAGTAGTTTTAAACTACATCCTTCTTCAATTTCTACTTTGAAGTCGGAATATATAGGCAAACTACACACCTTGAATGTGAAATGTTCTGACCTTGTCTGGTGAATACATAGGTGCCTTAATTGGCGGTAATTTTGGAAATCTGTTCTTTCTTAATTTTCACAGGATATTGTGACATGAATAATTAATAATAATAAATTTTTGAGAACTGGTATGTGCATATAATGTGACCACCCATATGAACTTGGAACGACAATAGCTGCGAAGTTAGAAATATAGGATGCACATCCACTGTGTGATTAAAGTGCAAGCTGTATATGACTTCACTGGTTAATTCCATCTAATTTGCAGAGAATATCCCAACTAACTCCAACATAAAGTTCTTTACTAACAAGGAAAACTGGCCCACTTTGAATGATGGTGTAACAAATAAATGTCCACAGTGAACAGGGAGTAAATATGTGTTATTAAATTTGGGTAAGACTCCAAAAGTAAGAGGAATTTTAATCAGTACTGTAACTTACTCTAACACATGTATACAATAACTCAAAAACAACAAATTACAGGAATGTAGGGAAAAGCTAGCCACATTGGCAAGGTTGACTAATTCACATAGACAGAGAATGAGATTTGCCATTGCCCAAATTAGACAAGCTTGACCTTATTTAACCCTTTGAGTGCCAGGTCCGATTTTTGTATCAACCCATATACCCTGTGCCAATGCATTCTTTTATATATGCGAGTCGACCATAGGTCGCCTCGCATATATAAGAGAATGCATTGGCCTAATCCAAAAAAAAAAAGAATTTTTTTAGGGCACTCTACAGACCATAACTTAGGGCCGATGAGATCGGCCCCTGGCACTAAAAGGGTTAACATATTGTGGACTTATTTCATTGAATAAAAACAATCAGTTGGTATCCAAACACTATCCCCACTGGAAGAATGTAGCAAATAACTAATATTGTCGAAAATTCCAACCTCATCAACTCTACCATTTCAGAGAATACAATGGTTGAACTACGCACAAATGTAAATATTTATTATTTATCCAGGATGCTTTATTGGGCATAAACATTGCGACAATGATTGCGCCAATAATAGTCACTGCGTGCAATTTGTATATATCAATGACACTGTTCTCTGACTATTTGGATATCAAATTTATGAAAATAACTTTGGTATGATTGTTTGTTATTCCATCCGGGAACACCTCAGTGGAGTGTTTCACATCACTTTAATTTTTATTTTTTTTATTTTTTAATTCTTTATTGACAATATATACATGGACATATTCATATATTTAAAATACAGCATAATGACAATAAAAACAATTATGTCCTGGTATTTTCTGGAGGGGGGACTTTCGCTCGCAACTCACACATGCTTTACACATTTTCCAAATCGAGGACACCTCATGCTTGTTAATGACTGGAGTGTCACCAGAAATATTTTAGTATGATTTTTAAATATACAAGTAATTTATACATGTAATTTATAGTATCTGATATGACAAAAATTGCCTCTATCCGTGCCCGAAATTTATATAGCGTTAATTCGACAATCATCAACAAGAGAAAACCGAACAGAATCACAAATAGTTATTTGTCCTCAATGTACTTGACAGGGCAAGGTATATATCACTTTAATATAATGAACCTTTTTTATTGCATTATGGAATATTTTAAGCAATTAATTTCCTTTAATGCACCCAGGGCCGATAAGGTTCGGGGTGATTTATGTGGTTCTTTGATCCTGTCATCCGGCAGACATTCCGGTTTTTCGGTACTATCCGTTCCGTATCGGCCGAACTTAAAGTCCGCATTTTACATCCGCCCGGAATGCTGCCTCCTTCCGGTAACTGAAAAAGCAATTCACTCTTGAATTATACGCATCGCGCTCGGTTGTGTGTCGTCAAATCCTATCTGTTTCCATCCGTCACCGTGTTTCTTCGCCAGCCTTCATTTATTCGTCTATCATCTTGTCCCTTGTGCGTTCTGTCTGCGTCCTGTTCCGTCGGCGTTACCTATTTTCGTGGGTAGCGCACGTGTTTCCCTGTTTGTGTTTGTCGTTCGGTGGCAATCACATATTTCTCATATGGTTCGTACGGGATCTCGCGGTCGGGCCCGCGACCGTTCGTCTCGTAGCAGTCGCCAGGATGCGTCTGCCAGCTCATCTTGTGCTGGTCCTGCTTCCAGTGACCGTGTTGGGCCTTCTTCTCGGGTTTCGGCCAGTGTGTCATCTGTGGCTGATTCACGGGTGCGCGGCCGTGGACAGCATTCGCGTGGCAAGCCTGCTCGTGGCTCTGGACGGGGACGCCGCGCCTCCCGTGGCCGGGTTTCCCATTCTCGTGGCCGCGATCCTGTTAGTCAGCCTCGTCGTCAGCCCAGTCGTCAGTCTCGTCGGCAGGCTAGTCGCCGACAGGATGGTTCTCCGCGCCCCAAGTTTCCGCGCTATGGATCCAGGTCACCATCAGCGTCTCCTTTGTCGACCCGTCGACGCAGCAGTTCTGATGACAGCTCCACTTCTCTCCGCCGCCGCGAGGATTCCCGTGTGGCTTCAGTGATACACCGACCGAACGCTCCGGCAAGAGACAGAACTGATCCGGGTAATGCCTTATTTAGTTTTCCATCCTCGCTGGTCTCCCCTTGGGACGCCCCCTTGCCGATTCCTACGGCGGCAGATGGCTATGGCTCTCATGTTTCCCGATCTATTCCCGACAAAATTTTCCGGGGCGATTTTATCAATTTGGATCAGCTGCAGGAACCCGCCGCCTCTATTCATACAGTTGACCCCCATCAGTTGGTTGTCTCTGCTTCCGGGCGAATCCGCGTTGCGCCAAGCGGGCATGCTGCTCCAATAACGTCTGTTGACTCGTGGACCGATGCTTTTCTCACTTTCATTTCGGTATACCTCGACGTTCACCCTGAATCGTCGGCCCAGCCCCTTTTGCGTTACCTGCGCACCATTCGTTGGGCGGCTGCTAAATGTGGGGGATCTGCCTGGCAGGTGTACGATACCCAATTTCGGTTGAAGTGGGATGGTAATACAGCTACTCCTTGGGAGACCATCGACCCTAACATTTGGCTGCTGGTCATGACGCCCCAGGTTCGGCAACCTCCGCAGCCGACTCCGCCTCCGGTTCGTGCCTCCGGGCGTGCGGACAATTTTCCCACGCGTCCGGGCCGTCCCAGTCCCGTCTGTTTTGAATTCAACGCCGGCCGCTGCTCCTGGCCAAGCTGTCGTTTTCGACACATCTGCAACATCTGCTCAGAGCCTCATGCCGCAACCGCTGCCCATGGACAAGACTTTCGCCGCTCAGCCCGCGGCGGTCGCCAGCAGCGTCTACCAGCTCGCCCCTTCCGCCGTTAATCTTGACTATTTGTGTTGGTGGCTTGGGAGGTACCCTCGCCACCAAGTCGCGCGGGAACTCCGGTTCGGTTTTACTCATGGTTTTCCACTCCATTATACTGGCCCGCGTATGCCAACTGACGCTCCGAACCTCAAGTCTGCTCGTGACCGTCCCGAGGTCGTCCGGGAAAAGATCCTTAAGGAAGTTCGCCTTGGTCGCATTGCTGGTCCTTTCTGCGCTCGTCCAATTCCAACGCTCCACGTGTCGCCGCTTGAACTGGTGCCTAAACATGAACCTGACTCATTCCGTCTCATCCATCACCTCTCCTATCCGGCAGGCCAGTCGCTCAATGATCATATTCCGCGCGAATTCACTACTGTCACATATACCAGTTTTGACGCTGCTGTTGGGGCCGGGACTTTGCTCGCGCGCAGGGATTTAGAGGCTGCATATCGTAATCTTCGCATCTACCCGGGCGATTTCGATA
Source organism: Siphonodentalium dalli (assembly GCA_032622095.1). NCBI lineage: Eukaryota > Metazoa > Mollusca > Scaphopoda > Gadilida > Siphonodentaliidae > Siphonodentalium > Siphonodentalium dalli. Next base: position 110,477,607 of record CP136062.1, read on the forward strand.
AACTGGACGACATGTATTATTTCGACAAATGCTTACCTTTCGGCTGCAGCGTGTCGTGCGCAACTTTTGAAAAATTCTCGACATTTTTGGAATGGGTTGTTAAGCAGCGGTCCGGCAACCCACACATCTTGCACTACTGCGATAACTTCCTGTTCTGTGGTCCGCCAGCCACGTCCCAGGCCTCAGACAGTCTTGACATGTTTCATCGCGTTTGCTCTGATCTTGGCGTACCTATTGCTCATGACAAAACGGTCTCGCCCACCTCGAAGCTCTGCTACCTTGGTCTCGAACTCGATACGTTGGCTAACGCGGTGCGTCTCCCTGCTGAGAAGCTCACAGCCATTCAGTCCAAAATCTCTATGGCTTTGCGCTGCCGTAAAATCTCGGTCCGTGAACTACAGTCGCTCATTGGCTCATTACAATTTGCGTGCAAGGCGGTTCGTCCGGGCCGCCCATTTTGTCGTCGCCTGATTGATGCCCTGCAGGGATTTTCTAAGCCGCATCACAAAATCCGAATTAATTCTGGCATGCGTGCCGATTTGGCCACATGGTTACAGTTCTTCACGTCATTCAATGGGATCTACCTTTTCCCTTCTGCGACCTGGCTCCATGATACCGACATCAATTTCCACACGGACGCTTGTGGTGGTCAGTCCGGCGGCTTTGGCGCTTATTTCAACGGCCTTTGGGCTTTTGGCAAGTGGCCCCTTCCTTGGCATGCTTTGGGCCTGACCCGCAATATGGGTGTCCTTGAGATGTTCCCCGTCTTAGTGGCCATCAGCGTCTGGGGGCGTTGCCTCCGGAATCATCGCCTCCATTTACACTGTGATAACATTACCGTGGTCCGCGCCATCAACGACCAAACTTCCAAATGCAAGCCGCTCATGGCCCTGTTGCGCCAGCTGGTCCTGCTGCTCCTGTCTCACAACATCTCCTTGCGTGCTTCATGGATCTCGTCTCGTGCTAATGCTCTCGCTGACAGCCTCTCTCGTTTCCAGATGAAACGTTTCCGTCGACTGGCGCCGTCCGCCGCCCGAGCGCCAACACCATTTCCCAGGTGCCTGTGGACCTGCGTCGACATGTAACGCTGCTTTTGACTTCCTCCCGGGCGCCAAAAACTCACCGCACGTATCGCACCACTATATGGGCTTATCTCGATTTCGCACACCAGCATCGCTTGGCCGTTTCCTGGCCGCTCCCGGAACACGCTATCGTCGGGTTTATCGCGGGGCTTCATCGCTCCCAGCATTCTGCTTCAACCATTTCCACCTACCTGGCTGCCATCGGTCGGCAGCATCGACTCCGGGGTATGCGAGATCCCACTTCGACTTACCTCATTCGCCAACTATTGACCGGGGTCCGTCGCTTGACGCCTTCATCCTCTCGTCCTGCTCCAGTGACAATACCTTTGCTGCGCACCTTGCTCCGCGTGCTTCCTCGCATCTGCTCGTCGCCCCCATGAGGTCGCTTTGTTTACGTCTGCCTTTACGATGGCCTTTTTTGGACTGTTCCGCATGGGGGAACTGGCCGCTGTGTCCAAGGCCGACTTTGGACATGCTATATTTCTTCGCGATGTCTCGTTGAGCGGCTCCGCCATTGACGTTTGGCTCCGGCATTCTAAAACGAACCAATGTGGTCCTCCCGCTCATACTCGCATTCCGTGCCTGCCGACTGATCCACATATCTGCCCGCTGCGCGCGGCCACCACATTTCTTGCCATTCGCGGCTCCCGGTCGGGACTGTTCCTTTCTCACCAGGCTCAGACCCCGCTCACAGTCGCGCAGTTTCGGGCCGTGCTCCGTCAGGCTTTGTGTACGTCCGGCTCTCGACAATATATCACGCCACATTCATTTCGTTCGGGTGGTGCTACCTATCTGGCGGATCTGGGCACCCCTTACCATCCAACACCGGGGTCGTTGGCGGTCTGATGTTTGTCGTCGATACATCCACTCAACATCTGCTTAGTCTCGTTTCAGTAGCCATTATCTGGGTCTTGGGTTCGTCCCACGTCCACTGGGCTCACCAGCGTGCTGTGCGGCGTCCTGTTGGCCAACATCTCCAGCTGTCCAGCAGCGGCGCTTCTGTTCGATGGATCGGCACTCGTGGGATGCTCTGGGGCGATTTCCACGCCACGTTCGACCGGGAGCTCGCCGCTTGTCCGCAGTCTTGGCATCCTACCCACATCATCATCCAGCTTGGCTCTAACGACATCACAGCCGGTGGGTACCGTGACTTGCGTGCCAGTGTTAAGCGGGAACTTTCATATGTACAGGAGACTTTGCCTGCCTGCACCCTTATTTGGTCACAAGTGTTCCCGCGCCGCTATTGGCACAACGCCCATCGCCCGAGTATTGGTGCTCGCCAGCGCCGGGACTTTAACCAACGCATGTTGGGCTTCGTCTTGCATCACGGGGGTCGTGGCATAAAGCACCCAGACATTTGCGCTTCTGATAAGGGCATGTTTCGTTCAGATGGGATCCATCTCTCCCCCGTCGGCAACGATATCTATCTGAATAGTCTCCAGGGCGCCCTGGAGACCTTCCTGGCATCTGACACTATGGTTTTCCCGGTGGTTTAACTGTTTCATTGATGTATTTGGGCATGGAGCTCCTGGTTTGGGGGAGTGCTGCGCACTCTATGGCGGTCCTGCAGATAGTGGTAGTGGTAGTGTCGCCATAGCGTTATAACCTGTCTGGTAACTTTGATGGGTGGCTTATCAATAGTAGCTTAGTATGTTTATGACTGCGCAGTCATCTTATGCTTATTTGAGAGTGCTCTCGATCTGTAGCCTGAGTGTAATATTCCAGGCCGGTGCTTAGCCATAGGGAGTTGGGCTGTCCAGTGGTCTCTACTGCCATTCCTGCGTCGCACTCGTTGGGCTTCTCCCTGGTGGCCGTGTGTGCTTATTGCTTAGGGCGCCTCATAGCAATTCTTGGGCGCCGGCTCCGAATCGTACCTTAGCTCGTCGGGCCATGCTCATGCCTGCGCTGTACAGCAGTATTTCTTCAGCGTTCTCTGCTTCGGCTTCTCATCAGAGCGAAGGCTCTGCTTAATTGGTTTTCCATGCGTATGGGCTATCTGCAGGACAAGCTTATAATGTTACATTAAAGCTGAGATCATAACCCACTCATGTGTTGTCATTTAAATATTCCATGCAGTAGTGGCAGGGCTGTCACTGGTGGGGGTAGTGTCTCTTGGATATGAGTGATCACATAAAAAGAGAATCATCCGTGAAACATGTTATATTAGACATTCTGGTCACCAGGAAGTGAAAGATTCACACCCAGCATTTTGTGCATCATTCAGATTTAGCAGCAAATGTGTGTTTATAATATTCCAAAAAAAAAAACAACATTGGATAAATACATAATTATTACAAAAAAAATATGCCTCTCAAACTCTGTGAAATTAGTTGAAATATGAACTCCTTTTTAATAAAAAAAATCTGTGATTTGTTTTTGATATATGCTGACAAGAATACCTATGTATCCATATAGATTATAGAGGCATTAAGCATCACACATTGTTGTAAGCTAGTTACGGACATGCAGAAAGGTTCAGTGGATCAACAGAAGGGTTCCAACTGTGGGGAAAGAGAATGGTTCATAAAGATGTATACAGAAAGATTCATGGGTTACAAACAACTAAATATTGTACCACGGGAAACAGTCAAAATGCTTTACAGTAATGCCCTAAATAATCGACTCCTTAACCACAGCAGAATTACGGGTAACTTTTCAGGATTTAGTCAGAAATATGGCTTATTGCCATTCACCAGAAAGCTCTCAGTGAGAGATTTCCGATGAATGGCAACAAACCATATTTCTGACTAAATCCTGAAAAGTTACCCATAATTCTGCTGTGGTTAAGGAGTCGATTATTTAGGGCATTACTGTAAGTCTTGCCATCAATGGGTCAAATAAATATGCACTAATATTGTTCACTTCCACAGAGAATACGCCCAATTGGTGAAAACAAAAGCATGAAGGACTGCAATTTTTAAGCTAAAATTCCATAAACCACTCAACTTTATTTTGCGCAAATATCTATCAAGACCTTCTGTAATGTTTGATGCGGCTCATTCATGTTCATTCATGCAAAACTGAACTTCAAATTTATGTAGGATACGATTTTGTTTTCTTGTTTAACCCTTTCTTTACAAAATGGATTCTCCCACTCATTATACAAGTATAAATTATAATGGTCTATTACGCATTTGGAGGGATGTTTAGGATAAATGAGCAGAAAACAGCCAAACGAAATGATATTCATATTAATTAGTGGGAAATGTTTAGATAATAAGTTCAACTAAACTACCTATATGTTGAACTTATTATCTGAACATTTCCTAAGGGAACTACTCGTCAATGAGTATTTAGTGTAGAAAGGGTGAAGATCTAATACACCAGTCAGCAACCAGAATCATTTAATATGTAATCACAATGTCACTATAAAAGTGGCAGGAAGCATAACTCTATTTATTCTGTTGTTTGTAACAAATACGTCTTGCAGACACAAAGTATTGACCAATGGGCACAGACAGAACTACTCGGAAGAGTGAAAGCAGTTCTGATTAAAATCAGACTCAAATGGATTCGCGTACTGAGTCCGAAGAAATAAGGTGGGTTTTCCATTACCACCAGCAAGCGTTACGTCGGTGTCATCAACCAACCACAACATCTATCAGTAAAGCAATACAGCCACTTAGGCAATAGTCACATGGAATCCCCAAGACTAGTGGAATTCCTTCAGCGAGCCCGATTCCAGTAAATCCTGCCCCATAGCTAAAAATAGCATAAGAATTTTTTCCACCGCATGGCTAATTTCACATAGCGTTTATAAATTCAGAGTTTACGACAAAAAATAAAACACTAAAACGCATTTATAAATAGTCCAGAATTGACCAATATTGCCTAACATGTCCAATAGAACTGAATATTTTCAAGAATTTCAAATGGTCGCGATTTCGTAAATTGATTTAATTTCCGGCATATGATGTTGATTTTGAAGCAAAACAAAGAAAATATTAATGCTTAAAACGTGTTTGATTGCCATTAAAAATATGACACAAGATATTTAGAGAGAATGCGTAGCATCAATTCTCCCAGGAATTGGCATAAAGAGTTTACATTCCTTAAGTCGTTCGCAGAAACGAAACCGAAAGTACATTTTGTCAATAAACACTATTTTTAAAGAAAAATATGGATGGTGACATCATACTGCAGGGTTTGCCTGTGAAAGTTGTTTATAGCGACGGTATTGCGACAAACGGATAATTTCTTCAGAATCAGTACGCGGAGCCGATTGAGTGTGATTTTAATCAGAACGAGAGTGAAAGGTGAAGATACTGAGAATCAAAATTTTAGTATAATTAGAGAGTGAGTGCTGAAATTGTTGAGTCCTAACTATGTCAGTAAAATAGAAAGCTTTTTTGAAAGGTGTGATTGTTTGTTGTTAGAGAATAAATTTCAATATTAAATAACAATGCATACAAAAACCTCATTTGTTAGTAGCATATTCAGAATGTATTCAAAATACCTCTAAAGTTAGTATTATATTCAAACAGTTTAACTAAAACAACCAAACAGATTAACACCTATAAATGCATGGTTACTGGGCCTGTTTTTAACATACCTAAAGCAACACTGCAAAATAAGTATGACATATAAACAATAAAATTTAAAAGGGAAAAAAGTGTTGGCAAAATTGTACTCGAATTCTTTGTCCGCCTCATTCTCTGAGGTTCAAATGGGGAGAAACACTCTAAAGGTCTGTTTGTAGGGAAATTCAGCAAATAAGTTAAACAAAAATTAACCCTTCTATGACCGGAGCTTCCTGAAACTTAGCGAATTAAGAGAATATATTGGCCTAACAATAATTACCTAGACCTTGTAAGCCAGTGCATTCTCTTATATATGCGAGGCTCCTCATGGGAGACTCGCATATATAAGAGAATGCACTGGCCATGGCACAGGATCTTTTAAACACAACACCAGCGCAGCTCCCGTCATGAAAGGGTTAAAGAGTTGCTATAAGAAAGTTCCTCAAAGGTTCCATGTCTGTGTAAATAATAACACATTTATATAGTCCTGATAACTTGGGAGTTGAAATAAAAATTATTCATAAGATATACAATTTCACTTTTTTACTGAAAAGTCTGATATATATTTAAAGAATTATGTCTACTTCATTTTCTGTATTAATGTGTCATTTGGTTAAATACAAATTTACCTGTCACAAAAGGTACTTTGAATCACATGTTAAAACATGATCATTTCAAGATATCACTACTACCAAGTTCCTAAAAATTTAATTAATTTTTTTAATTCAAACATAATTTTTTAACATGCCTAATATTTCCATTTCTGATATCACTAGAAAGTATAACCATCGGTTGTCAAAATACAAAATGACACCGCATGCATCATTTTAACAATGACCAAGCACAATTATGACTTACACAATTGATCTATGTTTGTAATTTGGTATCTGGTGGTTACACACTTTAATTACATCAGGAAATGCTGATTATTCCTTTTCAAACAACCAATAACTGAACAAACAAAAAATAACATATAACAGCTAAAAAAAAACTCACATCTGTATATTTGTAGTCACTGTTGGTCACCAGAAAAACCTTCCCACCATGCTTCCTTATACTGTAACATATAGAGTATCCTTTATTAGTATTATATGACAACATGAACAAATTGAGCCGATATCAGCTGATTCTAGCTAATGCTCTCAACAGCAACAAGTTTGCACAAAAACAAATTCGAGGAGGATTTTAAGTATAACTTCAGTATTGTGATAATTAATATCAATGAAATATTTTATTGGCATTAGATATGTTTAACCCTTTCAGTGCCACGTCCGATTTTTGTATCAACCCATATTTCCTTGATCATTTTTCAAATTTATTGATTATATTAATGTGATACATTGATGGAAAGAGCTCTAACAAATGTCAAAGTTATAAGGCATTCTTTAGGTCCGCCTGCCGCCCGCCAGCCTGCCACCCGTCCGCCCGCCAAGCGTCCCTCGTCAAACCATGATATATTAAAAAACTATATACTAAAAATATATTGCGACAAAATTCAATTCAGACGCCAACTCAATAAAAAACAAATTGTGAAAAAAGCTATCAAAACAACACTCTACGATGGCAGAAGTTATCTGTAAACATAATGAGGAGTTCATCTATATTACCTATCCAGCAGAATACCGTATCTGACATCTTTTTCAAGGTATTTCGAACAATTGTTGCATGTTTCTTCTTTCAAAGGGCCCTGCAAAAAAATTTAAATTATATGGTGTGTATATATAAATGTGATAACCAATCAGAGAAATCACCTAATCAGCTTAATACCATTTTTCCATGCTATCAATGGGAGAATAAGGGGGTACCCTCTTTATTTAATAATGTTATTCCAGTAAAACAAACAATTGACAATTAGAACCTTTGTGTTACATCAAGACATATCACTTCACAATACACCACTAACATAACACATGGAGAAATGAACAGTAATGCCCTAAGTAATCGACTCTTTAACTACAGTATAATTATGGGTAACTTTTCAGGATTTAGTCAGAAATATGGCTTGTTGCCATTCATCGGAAAGCTCTCGCATATGGCTTGTTGCCATTCATCGGAAAGCTCTCGCCAAGAGCTTTCCGATGAATGGCAACAAGCCATATTTCCAACTAAATCCTGAAAAGTTACCCATAATTCTGCTATAGTTAAAGAGTCGATTACTTAGGGCATTACTGTAATTATAACACTTTTATATGTTTTTGGTTTGTATTTGTTCACAGTAATACAGTATGAGACTATGAGTATCCAAGTATGTAGTAAAAGTAATCAAAAGCATGATTACAGGTACATTTGAAAGTAATCGATTTACTAGTAATAAAACAAATTCATGATTACTGATTACAGGTGATTATTCCAAATTATGTAATCAATTACTTTGATTACGACTATCGATTATGATTACCCCAACCCTGCAAGTTTATTATGGTGGAAGTGTGAGATTTCTATCACTTGGTAGACCTCTTCAGGCCATGCCAAAACACTTAGTATGTACATCTTCAAACAATATGTGAGACTTTAAAAACAAAAATTAGTAACAAGCTAATTAACTTACCCCTTTTTTGTGAACCATATCAACAGCGGTATCCACGTCCTGGTATATTGATTTGAAGGTCATAGTAAGGTCACCTGATTTTACTCCTTGCCCATTTTTCAACCTAAAAATATTCAATACATATTAAATTCACCATGAATAAATCATCGGATACTAAACTGATTTCAAACCAAATTCCCCTGAAATTTTCAAGCAAGCGACATATGTCAAGATAAACAATGACAAAGAATAAGTGTCATGCCATTTGTCAAGATGCTGGAATACACACTGACTTCAATTTTTGGTAGCAAGAGACCTCATAATTTGGATGACACCACCCCCCCCCCCCCAACCCGCACCAAAAAAAATATTCAACAGTAGGAAAGTTCAAGCCTGACACAACATTAGTGGGAAATTTCAAACCAAACATACAGTAATGTCCTAAATAACCGACGCCTAAACCACAGCAGTATTGTGGGAAATATTTCAGTCATATTAGTCAGAAATATGACTTGCTGCCATTCATTGGAAAGCTCTCGGTGAGAGCTTTCCGATGAATGGCAACAAGCCATATTGCCGACAATTCTGCTGTGGTTAAAGGGTCATATACTTCGGGCATTACTGTAGGCTGAATTGTTCTGATAGTTTGATTTACTAACCAGAATTTGGAGAGTTGCTTTTAGAATTTAGTCCAAAAGTCGCATAATTTTAAGATGAAATGGCCCTCAGTTAGAAAATTTCCAACAGTTGGAAAGCTTGAGGTATACATATGGTATTAATTGGAAAACTCCACGACAATAGCTGTGTGCAAATGAGTGGAATTTCCAGGAGTTTTACGTTTCAGTCTGGTTCAAGGGAGTGGGGTGCAGTTGGAAATTTCACAATTCCATGTTGGACACCCCCACAAAAGGTGAAGCTCTAGCTTGGCGTCCCTGCTTACAATTAAAAATTTATTCAGCAACTGAGGTTATTATCATTGTTGGTCTCAGTGCAAAAGGACTATTTTTACCATAATACTATAGATCTAGAGATCCAAAACATATGGTAATCACCAACCCCCAATAGTTTGATGGCTTGAAAAACTAATTTTAGTAGAATACCGAGGGCCGATAACCATACTATAAGAATCATACTTCAGGTTCATGAAGAATCATTAACCCTTTACCCAACAAACCGGCCAAAACCGGCCAAATAAAGCTTCAACAGCCTAAAATATCTTCGGTCTGTCTCAATAAAAACATACAAATATGGATATCATTGGAACCGGCTCCTTGACCACATTGTGATAGTTACAGTTATGCCCTGTGCCAATGCATTCTCTTATATATGCGAGTCGACCATAGGTCGCCTCGCATATATAAGGGAATGCATTGGCCTAAAAAAAATCTTTTTTTAACACTTTTTACCATTTTTTCTTACATTCTTTAACAATTTTATAATTTTTAATGTGTTAAGCCAATGCATTCTCTTATATATGCGAGGCGACCTATGGTCGACTCGCATATATAAGAGAATGCATTGGCACAGGGCCGTTCTGTTGGGTAAAGGGTTAATGCATAACAGTGAGTGATTCCTATCATGACTGGAGCTTCCTGAAATTTTGCGAAAACCCTCTGCCAATGTATTCTCTTATATATGTGAGTCACCCATAGGAAGCCTCACATATATAAGAGAACACATTGGCCTAACAATATTTACCTTGTCCGTGTAAGCCAGTGCATTCTCTTATATACATACAAGGCTCCCTGTGGGATACTCGCATATATAACAGAACGCACTGGCACAGGATCTTTAATGCTGCACCAGCACAGCTCCCGTCATGAAAAGGTTAATGTATAAACAGTGAGTGATTCCTAATTTAACTCATACCTTGTATAGTCTGGGTGGTTACAGAAGAAATCCGCTAAACATGCCAGGATATACAGTGCTGAAAATAACAAAAAGTTTGAATTTAATAGGAGGGCCCTGCAAACCATTCAATTTTTTATTCAATTCAAAACCACTGTCAAGATTCAGTTCGAAACCATTTACCTGGATTCAGGTTTCGAACATTTGGGTTGGTCCCATGGAACGAGCAATAAATACATTACTGGAGAATTGTAACTACAGAATTCATAGATGCATAGCACTGTGTGAACATTTATGTAACATTCAGCGATATCTGTTTTAAAAACTATGTTACTGACATAGGACTAATTGTAGTATTTGTGCAACTGTTTAACATTGTCAAATGAAAAATGATCATTCAAAAAATATTTTTAATTGGCAATAGTTGAAAATGTTATGCGTGAAACAACAGAAGTTGGAAATTAGAGACTGGAAACTAACTTGGGATTGTTCTGCTACATAATTAATTTTCCAACCATAATTTATGTATGTACTTTCAGACCAATATTCAAATATTTATCTACAGTAATGCTCTAATTAATCGACTCTCGGCAAGAGCTTTCTAATGAATGGCAACAAGCCACATTCCGACTAAATCCTGAAAAATTACCCATAATTCTGCTGTGGTTAAGGAGTTGATTATTTAGGGCATTACTGTAGGTACTTACTTGGTAATTCATAAAGTGTGTTAAACACCCGGAATCTCTTATTATCATGAATTGCAAACTTGTTCGGATAAAGCTGCCTGATCTCATGCCTGGAGATGAAATACAAAAAACAATACATGTAGCACTAAAATTTTGTCAGGTAAATACAGCAAGACCTAAAATAATTAATATATTATCATTAGTGTAAATTTATATCATTTTGATGGAAAATATTGACTATTCACATCTATAGTAAGCATGTACATGCATAAATGTATAGGTCCTTGTATTATAAGTTACGGGACGCTTAGTGGTTGGATATGGTGTCATGTGAGGCGAAGTGAGGCTGTAGGCCGAGCCTAATATTGATCTTGCCGAGCCTCACATGACACCATATCCAACCATTAAGCGTCCCGTAACGTATTTATTATGTCGGTGTACTAAATCCAGCATATTCCTTTAATTAATTGTTGCTGTAATTTATTGTAATTTGGTAAGTTAAATGTGTAGACTATGGCCATTAACTTATGTAACGTCACAGTGTAGCGCCATGGGCGTTGAACGTCAACGCATTGAGTCAACGGCTAATCACCCGAAGTAGGACAACTTGTTGAGTTTGATAGTTAATTAATGAGTCTTTAGAATTCCTCAAATATATCGCATGCAGGTTTTGGTACATGGTACTATGTCTTTAAATTCACAGAAAATTATTTCCGACAGATATCCCCTTTATTGGCGCCAAAATACAACAAAAACATTCCCGAGGTGACAGAGTTTCTTAAAACAAGATGGTGGATAAGCACCTAATATTGATGTCATATGGGGTCACTGACCTAATATGGGTTCATATACCATCACTATTTATCAATGCTGATTGGCAAATCACAAGAGCTGACATAATAAATATATATATACTAGTATATACCAGCGCATGCGAACTAATAATTATCAGCATCGCCCACCCCATATGAAAACAGTAATTTCAGATAAACGAAAATTAATAATTATACAAGAAAATGATATATAAAAATAACATGAGGGGGGGGGGGGGGGGGGGGGGGCATGTTGATATATTGTGTCTCTATTACCACATATATTTGGTTTGAGAATAAATTACTTGTAAGAGACTCGCATAAATAAGAGAATGCACTGGCACAGGATCTTTAATGCTGCACCACCGCAGCTCCCGTCATGATAGGGTTATATAAGATAAATTCTGATGATGTCTTACCCGTTGAAGAACTTGAATCCTTGAACACAGACCAGTATGTTGCCAAAAGGATCCATCTTCAGTAATGTACCATATACCTTATCAAACCACAGACCCCTGAAATAAAACAAAGATGATAGATGTGAAAATGAGAAACTCCTTGAGAAGCATAGAGATGTTATGATGTTAAATTCTATTTTATTAACCCTTCCATTGTGGGAGATGCGCTGGTGCAGCATTAAACAAGAGATGGACTGTCGTCCGGTACATACCCCCTGGTGGCATACCACCTAGTGTGGGCATATCTATTACCTGTGACTGATATACTCAGACATACGGACTGTAAAGTAAGCATTTAAAAACAAAAATCAGCATTTTCATATAACAAAGATGAATAACTTTAGAACAAAAAAACAAAACAAAACAGTTGAATGTGCCATTAAATGTCCTCATAGTGGTGAACATCCATACAAAATGTCATCGAGATCCGAGCATTACTGTTCAAGTTATATGACCTGAACAGGCATCGGATGGACCAAACAGCCAACATTTCCAGATAAACAAAGATGAATAACTCTAGAATGGAAAGCAGAACAGAACAATGGAACCCTCTATTGAATGTCCTCAAAGTAGTGAACATCCATACCCAATTTCATTGAGATCCCAGCACAAATGTTGAAGTTACGACATGAACAGACACCAGACGGACCAAAAAGCCAACATTTCCAGATAAACAAAGATGAATAACTCTAGAATGGAAAATCCAAACAAAACGATGGAACCCTATATTTAATGTCCTCATAGTTGTGAACATCCATACCAAGTGTCAAATTTACTTTTGCCATATTACGGCCATATTTTGTTGAACAAAATGTTGATAAATGACAAGTTTTTGGGAAATTTGATACCACAGGCTGCGGACACACGTACCACAGTAGCGATGCATAGTAGGTGTGACAATTTATTATGGTGGAATTTGGTGAAAATTGCTCGTCATAATTAATATGCCATAGCAAGCCATGTCGCCCGCTGAAAATTCGCACAATGAGTCTACCAAGATCTACACTGCATCTGACAGGCAAGTCGAAGGTTATGAGTTTTTTGTCATGCACCTCTGATTTCGGTTCTATATCAAATGTACTTACAGTAATGTCCTAAATACTCGACCTCTAAACCACAGCAGAATTATGGGTATTTTTTCAGGATTTAGCCGGAAATATGGCTTGTTGCCGAGAGCTTTCCGATGAATGGCAACAAGCCATATTTCCGACTAAATCCTGAAAAATTACCCATAATTCTGCTGTGGTTTAGAGGTCGAGTATTTAGGACATTACTGTATATGGCACCATGGAACCTCCAGTTTATTAAAGTGGTACTGTACACTAAATCTAGCCATTTATGGGACCATCTCCTTTTATAAACAACAACATATATGCAACAAATGCAACAAACTCACATAGCACTTATGTATATTTTTCACTCATCCATGGCCCAAATTCATTCATTTGTTGCATATATTCTGTTGAGTATAATAGGAGATGGTCCAATAAATGGCCGGATTTAGAGTAAAGTCCCCCTTTAAATGAAATTCTGAAATTCAAATTTTTTTTTTCCATCTATTAAAGAGCTCTTTCCATCAATGTATCACATTATTATAATCAATAAATTTGAAAAATGATCAAGGAAATATGGGTTGATACAAAAATCGGAATTGGCACTGAAAGGGTTAATACTAGAAGTCAAAACTAAACTTGTTGAAGAAATGTTAATATTGTGATGGCCTTCAGTAATTCGATCCGCTGAGTATTATTAACACTTTCATGACTGGAGTTTCCTGAAATTTTGCGAAAACCATGTGCAAATGCATTGTCTTAAATATGTGAGTCACCCACAGGGAGCCTCATATATAATATATAAGAAAATGCATTGGCCTAATGGGAGACTCACATATATAAGAGAACGCACTGGCACATGGTCATTAATGCTGCACCAGTCATGAAATGGTTAAAACAAAGCATCATGGATGTGAGTTCAAACATGCCATGGCTAGCTGTTGGAAATACAATTATAGTCATAGTGAAGATGAGATGCAAAAACCATAGCAACGCAAGTGTCTCCAAAGAGGTTTAATGTCACTTCAGCTGCTAGGCCATATCACTTCGTGAGTTTATTGGTGGAGGACAGACACCATGTAGGGTAAATTTCACTGTGAAAATATGCCAGTTTATTATATGACTAATGTTTTCTTTCTCCTATACCACCATAGTAAAGCGATCATTTCCCGACTATCGGATCAGCTAGTTTGATCCGATGTCATACCACCCTTCTCTATATTGCATACTGCACATATCTGTAAAATACAGGACAGTTCCTTCTTTATTTTTGCTACTAGCTAGTGGCCTGCATGTGGTTTCAATTCATAACTAATGACATAAATTATGCTTCTAAATAAAAAATCATGTCATTTTCAGTAATGCCCTAAATAATCGACTCCTTAACCACAGCAGAATTATGGGTAACTTTTCAGGATTTAGTCGGAAATATGGCTTGTTGCCATTCATCGGAAAGTTCTCACCGAGAGCTTTCCAATGAAAGGCAACAAGCCATATTTCTGACTAAATCCTGAAAAGTTACCCATAATTCTGTGGTTAAGGAGTCAATTATTTAGGACATTACTGTAATAAACCTGTTATCGCTGCAGTGAATTAATCTGGGCTTGGCATTACATATCGTTGAAGAGATCAGATCGCTGGATCAAATTTTATGCCTGCAGCGGCTCGTTTAGGCCAGCGATATGACTTCTTCAATTTGAGATGATACTTCGCCCAGATCAATGCACTGCAGCCATAATATTTTTTACATTTATGGGGAACACAAATAAGTGCTTATCGAGGATTAAACCAGCTTCCCTGAGGACAGGTTGTGGCAGCCCAATACATTACGCATCTTGCTGACTGAGCCCTAGGGGACCAATCAACTTGAGTATCAAAACACTCCACATCCACAAACCAGTCCTCTTCACTCAGATTGTCTGGCTTTGGCAATTTGCTACCACAACCCTTTACCGTGCCCAGTTTGCTTCAGCAAAACTTTATGGCTTCTGCATTGCTGATTGCCGTAGTCAATTATGAGGGCTGACAAGCAGAAAAAATCTATTATAAGCTAGAGATTAAAGTGGTGCGTAGTTGGTTTATTTCAGCATAATTGTAGCCACGAAAAGTTGTTTTAAAACTAAATCTTCTATTAACAACACTGTAAACAGAGCTACATTAATGGAAAATTAGCACATTTAACCCTTCCATGACTTCCTGAAATTTTGCGAAAACCCTGTGCCAATGCATTCTCTTATATATGCGAGTCTCCCTATAAGAGGATACATTGGCCTAACAATATTTAGCTTCACCTTGTAAGCCAGTGAATGCTCTTATATAGGCGAGACTCCATTTGGGAGACTCGCATATACAAGAGAATGCACTGGTACAGGATCTTTAATGCTGCACCAGCACAGCACCTGTCATGAAAGGGTTAAAGGTACTCAATCCGAACAGAGGGTCCCCATCTCAACAGATTCCAACAACAACAATCCGATCAGAGGGTCCTATATTACTATTTCTTTGGCTTTGGGGGTAAAAAATATTTGATTCGAGTCGAGGAACCCATCAAACAAAGCTCAGAGTTATTAGATATTGATTTTTGAAATTTGTTATTTACTCGAGGTGAGTACTAATAATAGTCTGGTCGTTGAGACTCGATTTTGAGGTGAACCTAGAACAAATTGTTTACAAGCTGTTTTTGGTGTCATTTTGTCGGGCAGAATCTGGGGAACAATATATCCAAAATCCGCTAAAATCCGCTTTGGGGAAAATTTTCCACAGCTCGTTGAAATGGGGTGTAAATTTTGCTGTTCCTTATTAGTCTAGTCAATCTGATGGAAAGAAAAACCCAACCGTGAACAAATTGCTATGCAATGTCTTTTGGTGTGTTGACTGTGACTATATCCATATGATAACATAACCAAAATCCCCGTGAATCCCAGAGTGGGAAAATCGTCATTTTTGGGTGAAAAGTCAGGAATATGTAAACAAAAATGGTGAAAACTGTAATTTTCTGGTTGAGACTCAGATTTTAAGGTGAACCTATATTAAATTGGTAACATGCTGTTGGTGTTATTTTGTTGGGCAGAATATGGGG
Organism: Siphonodentalium dalli; assembly: GCA_032622095.1. NCBI lineage: Eukaryota > Metazoa > Mollusca > Scaphopoda > Gadilida > Siphonodentaliidae > Siphonodentalium > Siphonodentalium dalli. Next base: position 110,493,671 of record CP136062.1, read on the forward strand.
AACAATATATCCAAAATTCGCTTTGGGGGAAATTTTCCACATATCTTTGAAATAGGGTCCTATTTGTGTCTTTTTGTGTGTCAAGTTTGCAGTTCCTTATTAGTCCAGTCAAACGGATGGAAGGAAACGCCCAACCATGAATTTTTTTTAGCTTTTGGTCTTTTTGAGTGTGATTATACTCATATAATAACATATCCAAAATCCCCATGAACCAGAAGTCGCAATTTTTGAGTCAAAATACTGGAATATGTAAACAAAAATGGTGAAAATTGGAATTTTTTTAATAAACAAATCTGCAAACCATAAACGCTCAGTCGAGTTCCCTGACTGCCCAATGTGACCATATAATAATATATCCAAAATATCCATGCGTTTAATGAAGGGAAAGTCGTTAATTTAGATACAAATGAAGAAAATGGTGAAAATTAGAATTTTTGTCTCCAGACTGGGGCCCCAATATTAAACTTGATCCATTTTTTCGTAATGATGTCTGCTCCAACTAATTTGCCGCTAGCATGTGGCCGTGAATATTACGGGGCAATATGGTGGCAATTTCCTGAAGTGTACTACCATTCACTACAGTGTCCTCTAAATGTATTAATGTGACAGAAACCTGCAACAAAAAAACGCATTATTCCTGTTGCCATAGCATAATTATGCCTGTCATTTCGTGCATAATTTGACCCTAATACTATAAAATGGCGAATCATAATCCGTTATAGTAAGTCATATCCCGAGGATTGGGCAATTCGGTGTCTAAGCAGTCTTCAAAATGACAGCGAAAATGGCAGTCGGAAGTGAACAATTGAAGTGTATTTTTTCTTACGATATCGAATAAACGTATAGCCAATATGTAGTCATATATGCCACCATACGAGTTTGCAAAGCCACCAATAGTTTCATAATACATCAAATGATTGTCCCAAACCACACAACGAGTCCGCCAAACCATATATAGAGTTACAAAACCCATCTGGTATCCAAAAAAACCCAGCATGTGAGTATCCAAATCCATACGACGGGCGCCCCAAATCCAAACATTGCTCCAAACCATCGACAGGGTGTCCCAATCCACCAAACGAGTTTCACAAACCACCAGACTGATGTAGACTGATGTATGTAGCTCCCCAAACGATACTCAACTGGTGTCATTACTCACACATATAGTCCCCAAACCATGCAATTGGTATTCCAACTCACCCAAAATGAATGTCACAAGCCACTAAATGAGTGTCTCAATCGACCTGATTAAGGACCCAAAACAATCAACGAATGTTCCCAAACCACACCAGTAGTGCTCCATACGTTGCAACCTATGTTCGAAACAACATAATAGGCGTGTCCCAAGCCATCCAGTAGGTTCCAGAAATATCCAATGAGTGTCCATAACCATCAGATGAGTAAAACATACAATGAGCACCAATTGAGTGCGTCAAACCACTCAATAAGTGCCCCAAACCACGCAATGGGCGTACCACGGTTACCAAACCATCCATCGGGTGTTCGAAACCACACGATAGGCAGACATCCAATATGTAGCCCATGCCATATGTCATACAACATACAACTGTCGTCTCAATCCATTCAACTGTAGTGTCCCAAACGAGCCAACCAGTGACCCAATCGGCCACGCAGTGTCTCAATGCACATAACCAGTATCTAAATCTATAGCGAGTGTCCCAAACCACTCAATGTGAACACTCCGCCCAATTGGTGTCCCAAAAGCATCCAACTGAAGTCACAAATTACCCAGCGGGTGACCCAAACCATAAAACTAGCATCATAAACCATCCAACAAGTTCCCTATCCACCAACTGCACAGGACTGGTGTTGCGAACCAACAACAACTGTCATATCAATACATCTACAACAGTGTACAAAAACCCCCATAGAGTATTTCACACGATCAAGTGAGTTTGTCAAACCATCCAATGAGTTTACCAAAACATAGTTTGATATATTTGAAGGATGGTTTTGTGCACTAGTTTGGGACACCTATTAAATGACTGGGACATTCAGTGGTCTGAGACACTAGTTGGACGTTTTATACACTCCTGCTGGTTTTGATAATCATGTGTGGCTTGGGACACTCATTGGGTGATTATGGACACTCATCTGTTGGTTTGGGACACCCATTGGATGGTTTGTGGTACACACTTGATGATTTGAGACACCCATTTGTGTGGTTTGGGACACCACATACATGAGTTGGGACACTCGATGGGTGACATATGGCAATCGTTGGATGGTATGGAACACACATTGGACTGATTTAGGCACTAATTGGATGGTTTTTGACACTATTTGGGTGGACTGTGTTACATATTATGTGGTTTGGGACACTTGTTGGCTGATTTAGAATGCCCCTTCTATGGACTGGGGCACTCACTGATTAATTTGGTATATTATTAAGAAGGCAGTTGAGACACCTGTTGTGTGGTTTTACACTCCTTGGATGGTTTGGGACACGCGTTGTTGTTTCTGACACTCATTTGATCTATTTCGATACTAGTTTGGTTGCTGTGGACACTAATCAAATTATATTCGATACCGGATATGAGAAGATTTAGTTAAAAACCAATGACGAAATAGATATTTTTGACTTTCGCTTGCAATATTCGCCGCCATTATGGGACACTGTAGGGACAAATTCTCGACATATAGCTCATTATTATCGGATTAGGATCCGACATAATTTACTGTTGTGCTAGCCAATACATGTTTTTCGTCTAAATGGAAACAATCTAGTGAACTTTAACGAAAATTCCCAATTATACTACTTTCAGTAGCCATAGTGTCCCTATTTTTGGAAGTGATTGCCTAGTTTCTGCTAAAATGGACACTAGTGGTTCATACCTGACGTCTAATGAGTATTAAGGACACTGGTGTGTTCGATTTGCAGTTATTCTGGACATTAAAATAATATTTGATTTTTCTTCGAAATTTAGTACAATCTATTTCGAATTTGAAGGGTCCAAATTCCCAATCCTCGTGATATGGCTCACAATGATCAGACATAGATTTAAAATGGTGTGGTGTATGTTGGCACAAATGGCCATTTAAACCAAATTTCTTATAAATGGAAACGATCTGGTGAAATTTAGTGAAAATTGTCCAATTTTACCAATTTCGGTCGCCATTTTGTCCGCCATTTTGAATTTTTACAATCAAAGTGTACACGAAATAACATACGTCTGTCATGGCAACAATAATAATTTGTTTATGTTGCATATTCCTGCCATCTGTATAACTTTAATTTAAATGACATTCATGTGTATATTTCATAAGAAAAAACGGAAAATCATACATAACAAACATGACATTTTTTTCAAAATGCTCTAGAAAATTTTCCCCAAAGCGGATTTTAGCGGATTTTGGATATCTTATTCCCCAGGTTCTGCCCGACAAAATGACACCAAAAACAGCTTGTAAACAATTTGTTCTAGGTCCAATGCTTCAACGACCAGACTATAATTGCCTTCAACTGCCGTAATCTGCTCGGGATGTGTACACCAAAATCTATTCAAACTGACAAGGATGGATAACTCTAAAATCAAGTGGTAATAATAACGCAATTTTGACTGAGTTCTGGGCCAGAAAGTATTCCCGATAATGAAAAATAATAGATTTCTAAAATCGATATCTAACAAATCTGAGCATTGGTGGGTGACTTCCTCGACTCGAATCAAATATTTTTGACCCCCAATGCCATTGAAATAGTAATTGAGAGGAGTTTTATCGGATTGAGTACCATTAAGTAAACCGGTATTAAATTTTGATAAGATTAGTTTTATTCCTAAACAGGGTTCGCATATCTTTCTGATTTTTCCAATCAATATGAATCTACTTGAACTAATAAACCAGGGAGTGTACAATAATGCTTTAAGTAATCGACTTCTTAACCACAGCAGAATTATGGGTAACTTTTCAGGATTTAGTCGGAAATATGGCTTGTTGCCATTCATCGGAAAGCTCTCGGGTCAATTTGGATTAATATTATTAAAAATAACAATTTTGAGCAAGATTATTCTCCATTACTATTTGATCACCCTACTGGAGTGTTTCACATCACTTTAACCATTTTTGTATTCTTAACATACATCTATATGAGTCTATTAGCTTTCAGTTGAGTCCATGCTCCCATAAATGACAGTACCATTAATCATATGGTCACAGATACAATTTCAGAGGAAGTGCATTGTGCTGTTCCAATATAATGATCTATAGATCCATTCGGTGTCAATATTCGAACCCATGTTCAGACTGATACGTTTCCCAACTCTCGGTGAAAGGGCTTCTATTTTAAGAATTTCCCTGTATAACCAAGGTGGTTCGGTCGTGGAAAAGATAATCGCAGTCTGAGCTAGACGAGGTTGGCACTGGTTCAAACCCCGACATGGTCGATTTTCAAGCTTGATCTGAGTTAAGGGACATCTCAATGTGGCATTTCGATCGATACATGGCCATTTTGATAAGAAATGAGAATTTGTTCATGCTCACATAAATCTGTTAATGGAGACAGTGAGAGTAACGGAAACTTATTTTCTCTGGACAATTGTGTTAGTCTTACTCAAGGTTCTATCTCATTGCACAAATGACTCCGTCTTATAAAAATCAATTCCGCATAACACTAGGTAACGTCTCATTACACTGATCAATATATGACGAGACACCCCGACACAGATTGGTTTAGTGCGTGTCATCACGCTTGATTAAGTATCCATTACAACCTTGTTATAGGACTACATCATCAATTACAGTAATGCCTTAAATAATCGACTTCTTAACCACAGCAGAATTGTGGGTAACTTTTCAGGATTTAGTCGGAAATATGGTTTGTTGCCATTAAACTGAAAGCTCTCATTGAGAGCTTTCCAATGAATGGCAACAAGCCATATTTCTGATTAAATCCTGAAAATGAGAAAAATCCTCAATGAGAGCTTTCCGATGAATGGCAACAAGCCATATTTCGGACTAAATCCTGAAAAGTTACCCATAATTCTGCTGTGGTTTAATAAGCCTTATTACTGGTTTGTGATTTTCAAGATGGCCGATGGTTCCATATGGTCCGATTCCTAGCTTTTTATCCAACCCACTGGTAAAAGCCGGTAAAACGTCAAAGTTGAGAAGTAGCATCCTTTTGTAAACATTCGACAGCGCGAGCATTGTTATCAACATTTGACGACATAATTTCAGTTATTCTTAGTGCAACTACGGGTTTAAGAATTGTTTTGTGGCCATGTCATCTACAGAGTTATTATTATCGATAAGTGCATGTTTATTATCCAAACTAGGCATGTATATTGCTCTTGTTTCCATGACACTGGTCGAATCGAACTGAAGACAACATAACTCGTGAATGTCACGCCCCCTTTTGTCAAGGAACTTCTCATAATTTACTGATAAATAGCGAGTATTTGCCAAAAAAAACCGCAAAAAGCATATACGTGATACACTCAATCCATCTACTGCGCGAAACCTAATTATATTGTATGTAACCAGGGTGATTGTTTAATTTGTTTCATAAAGTTGTCGCACATGTGATTGTGAAACGAACTGTTGCCATTTTATTTTGGGAATTCCCAGACTAGAGCCGTATGCTAAAAATAGATGCTACTTCTTAACTTTGACCTCCGGAGACCGAATGGCGGATTCACCGCGAGTTAGTGATAATACTTATAAGGAGTCGATTATTTAGGGCATTACTGTATATGTGATACCATGCACTGTAACAAGAGTAAAATTCTGCTTGGCGACATGTCTTTTTTTGGCCATTTACATTTTTAACAAAAGTCAAGTCAACTCTGGCAAAAATCATTGGACGAAACTATGTATTTGGCTAACACACTTAGGTGGTAATGCCCTAAATAATCGACTCCTTATGGAATTATGGGTAACTTTTCCGGATTTATTCGGAAATATGGCTTGTTGCCATTCGTCGGAAAGCTCTCAGTAATTCTGCTGTGGCTAAGGAGTCGACTATTTAGGGCATTACTGTAGGTAGGTGCTTTCAATCAGATAACTAGAACTAAAGTTATCATTCAGAAACAAAACAATTCGGAAATTCTAATGATAAAAGAGGCATAATACTGACAGAAATCGTTAGACTTGACCCAGACTCAAACTTAACTTGTGTTGTCATGTGCGTAACCCATATACCAAATTTGAAAGAAACTTGAAAGACTGGACTAAGTTATCATCTGGGAGAGCAACATAATCTGAAAATTTAAGTCTAAAAGGGGCATATGTGTAACTGCACCCAAATTCAAACTTGACTCTTATCCCTTTCATGATGGGAGCTGCACTGGTGCAGCATTCAATATCATGTGCCAGTGCATTCTCTTATATATGGGAGTCTCCCATTGGGAGCCTCACATATATAAAAGAATGCACTGGCTTACAAGGTGAAGGTAAATATTGTTGGGCCAATGTTTTCTTGTATATATGCGAGGCTCCGTTTGGGCGACTCGCATATATAAGAAAATGCATTGGCAAAGGTTTTTTTTGCTAAATTTCAGGAAGCCCCAGTCATGCAGATAGGTTTAGTGCATGCCAATTCGGCATTTTATTAAATAATGGCTGTTTAACGATCAATATGAGACGATCCACCCCAAAGTAGATATGTTTAGTGCGTGTCATCATGTCATGCATCATTATGCATCCATTACAACCCTATTAAAGGACTTCATCATCAACAATATATATGTGATACCATGTAACACAAAGAAAACAACTGCACTGCACCATGTATCCCCCTCTACAGTGGTTAATTTTCACTGCGGTTCATAAATTTTCTAAGGATCATAAAGTAAAATAACTGGACAAAACATTTTGAATGTGGATATTGCTACCCCCCACCTGCCCATTGCCCATGATGCATCATGGACAATGATATACTCATGATGGGAGCAGTGCTGGTGCAGCATTAAATATCCTGTGCCAGTGCATTCTCTTATATAAGCGAGTCTCCCATAGGGAGCCTCACATATATAAAATAATGTACTGATAAATATTGTTAGGCAAATATATTCTCTTATATATGCGAGGTACCCTATGGGAGACTCAGATATATAAGAGAACCACTGACACAGTGTTTTCGCAAAATTTCAGGAAGCTCCAATAACAATAAGCTCCAATATCAATATTTACCCTGACCTTATAAGCCAGTGCATTCTCTTATATATGCAAGTCTCCATACGGGAGACTCAGAGTCTATAAGAGAATGCACTGGCACAGGATCTTTAATGCTGTATCAGCACAGCTCCTTTCATTAAAGGGTTTAAACAAAAATAGGCTGACCAGCTATGGCGAAGCCTTTTCGAATTCTGATACATGTAGATTTGTGATCGCGCACAGGGAAAGTAAACCGATATGTGAATCTGGGCAAGAATGTCAGTTGCTTCCCGGTGGTCAGTGGTTTCTACATGCATCAGAGTGATTTCCTGCTGAATTTAACCCTCTGTATGGTCTTTCCTCAACATGTAAAACAGACGACGTGTTATGGCCTAGCAACAGAAATGCAGATAACCCCCAATAAACCAACCCAAGTTACCCAACCTATTCAAATCTAAGTGAAGCCTAACAAATATACCAAACATTTTACATTAATCTTGGTAAATTAATAAAATTTATCAAATCCAAAGGGAAAATAGAACTGGTTAAAAGAATTAGATTTAGCAAGTTTAGAGTCCAATTTGCTGTCCCGGGCTGGTCAACCCTTGAAATAGGGTGTCTGTCATTTGCAGAATGAGGTCCCCCAGAGGGTGAATTTAGTGATGCTACCCCGCATAGTGGGCTAGCATCACTAAATTCACCCACTGGGGACCTCATTCTGCAAATGACAGACACCCTATTTCAAGGCTTGGGGCTGGTTAAGGATTTCAAGATTGCACCTATATCTTGAGTATACTAATGTTGGTATTGATCAGTGAGAATTCAAATTCAAGAAGATAGCATCTGATAATTAACCCATGGGGAGATACAATGTATATGCCCCAGACAGACATGTACAGGCAGATGGACATGCAGACAGAGTTAAAGTGATATTAAACACTTCAGTAGGTGATCAAATAGAAATGGTGAATAAATTCTTCCTCAAAATAATTATATTTTACAAATACCATATCTAAATTGACAACAGACGCCGTAATTCTTTTATATTAATGATAAGCAGTGACTATCGATAGCGAAATCGTTTTCGTAAGTTTATCGCAGATAGTTGCGTCCCGAATCTAGAAGTAAATATTTACATTTGAGCGTAGGTCAGACATTGTTTTCTTTGGAGTGGCATGGTCGATTTGCTTCAGATTTTCGGCTATGTTAGTAGAATGCTACATTCCCCCAGTTGGCATGGTGCCTGAATACTAACTTACCAGTTACCCGAACAAGTGCATAATATGTCTTTAATCCAGTTTTCCCCCCATTTATCTTCAAAAAGTAAGCGTATAAATATGTGAAACATTCAAACATGTGGCATTAATGGAAATTGATAAAATAAGGATTGGATAAAAGAATTAGGTTTAGCAAATTTAGAGCCTAATTTGTAGCCCGGGGCAACATGAGTTTCCAAGATTGTACTATGGCATGAGAGCTAATGTTGCTATTGATCGGTGGGAATTCAAATTAGAAGATAACATTATGCAAATGGTTTACTCCTTCCTCCCAGAGGATGATGTCATGAATTGATAACAGCAAAGTCAGGCTTCTAAGTACCACAATGGATGTCTGTCAATTAGCATTTCCTTCAGCTTATGGTTTTGAGTATTGTTGCACAGTTTCTTATGTGGTGCATTAGAATTTATTTCACACCCATTGACATGAGGCACATTTATTCCAACGGAATCCCAGCCATTGAATACATATTTGTGTATACCTCAAGTGGACTACAAGAACTATCTTGTTGACATTGACGCCAAGAAAGATGACAAACATTATGTAAACGATTCTTTCGGGTGATGCCCGATCATTTACTGGTTGATCAGACTTAAATCACAATAATGTATAGTACCAATGAGGTGACAAAATGGATTGAACTTATCTCTCACAACGGTATAGAATAAATACAGAACACAACTTGCATCATAATCTCCAATCTGCTACGGAACTTGTTGCGGACGGCGCATAGTTAAATTTCGCTCGAGCTACGCACTCACTAAATATATCCTTGCACCATCTGCAACTCTTTCGAGAAAAGAATCTGGGTTAAGATGTGCATTGTGTTCTGTCTTTAGGTATCACAATGTAATATTTGGTGATTTAAACAAAAGGCCACTTTGCCACACATCCCCACGAAATGGTGAACGTCTTTAATAAATTTTTCTTATTTTTTTAACCAAAAAAAATAAATTCTGGCAAAAATAATTGGATCAAACTTCAAATCCAACTTGGAACTCTATTTATTTCTAATACAATTTTATTTGATTGAAAGCAATCAACTAGAATAACAAATTCATCATTTGAGCATAAAAATAATCAGCAGTCGAAATTGGGGCATTATTTTATCAGAAATGATCCGATTGGACCAAAATTCAAACTTGAGAATACACTTTCATGTGATCACATAAGTAATCCACACCAAAATAATCACTAAATTTGATAAGTTAAAAATGGGCGTAACTCCATCAGGAATGGTCAAACCAGACACACATTCAAACTTGAACATATTTCAAAAAGTTTGTCAAATTTTATCCATGTTATTATCCAGACAATGTTTCATTTGGTTGGACTATCACACAAAGAGCGCCTCATCAACATTTTTCATTTTCAAATTCAACAAATATTTCCCCAGGGTCCCAAGTACATTGTAGGATCTTACCCCACACCCCCCCCCCCCCACAACAAGGACCCACATAAAGTTTTCTCAATACAATTTTCTGAAAACACACAAATTTATTAGAGGCCTGACACTGGGCCTAATTATAATAACAAATATTTTCATTGAGTTTAAACTCAGCACATTTGAGTGACATGCTGACATTGTCCTGAAATCAGTTCATGACCTCAGAACTCAACTCAGGGAATCAGAACACATGTGTGTAATCCATTCTCTGACACCTGTCAATCACAAGATTAATTCATGGAAAATTCCATGCTGATGACATCACACCAGGTGGCCCAGAGCACAGCTGCTTGACCCGATTCCCTGACACCTGTCAATCACAGGGAAATCATGGAAAATTGATGACATCATCACACCAGGTGGCTGAGACACTGGCATTTGTTAATCAAACAAAAATCAGCTGATCATTATCAAACAGGTGGCTGAATGCTGAAACTAACATGATGATGTCATCACAACAGTGCTGGAAACTGTTGGCATTTATTCTGTCAATCAATGAAATTGTCTGGGATCCAGGTGTCTCAAAGTCAAAACTCAACAGAAAAAATCATGGGGGGGGGGGGGGGTGTGTGGGGGGGGGGGGGGGGGGGGGTCACAAACTTCACAAGACAATAAATGAAAACAAATTTCAGGGGCGAAATATTATTTTTCAGGAATGCATCATCAAGTCCTCCATGATTTGAGGCACATCACTACTATTATTATGGTATCAGGATGTGATGTGCATTATGATACAATTTGTTGGCATTTGAGACCTGTTTGTGAAATGACATGAACTACATTCTAGTTTCAATTATGTATATCCCCCATCAGTATTTTAATCATAAAATATGTAACAAAAATAAAATCATCAATTGTGATAGAATATAACAGCCCTGACAGTCCCCAGATAATGCAGGATTTTTGAGTGGAAAGTATGACTTTTATCAACCCACGCACCGACAAAAATCATGGACAGTCCAGTAATCTGAAGGTTAAATAATCTGCAGTGCGATGGATCAACATTGTACGGAAGCCTAGAGGCGCCAGATGAATTATATTGGTATCTTGCTGCAGCAAGTTAGCTATCCTGCTGCAGCTATCCTTTTTACCAATGTGTTCGCCTTTCCAAAGTATGCATGTAGAAGTTTAAGACAACAGAATATCATCAGTACTGATTAACTATCTTGCTGCAGCAAGATAACTATCTTGCTGCAGCAAGATATCAATATAATTCATCTGGCGCCTCTACGCTTCCGTAACATTGTCTGTCAACAGGCCTGCAAATTTAAGGCGAATGACCGTTCAGTTCGCCTGGAGGTTATCTAAAATGAAAATGCCACCAAAGAAAAACAGGGCGTGCCAATTTTTTATAAATGCAGGTCTCTTTTTGCTCAATCAAGTCCCAAAATGAGACATTCAAATTCATTATGGTAGTTCAATGAGTTGCCCATCTGTAGTTAATAATATCAGTTGTAGTGATTATAACAGTTTGTGTAACTCTTGATCTACCAACCTAAGAACAAACCAGGCGAACGAAAAATAGGTTACACATAATTTTGAAACCTGCAGGCCTGTGTCAATATAACGACAAATATTAAACATAGTCTTCTATTCATATCATTAACATAAGCTGACATGAATTTTAAAATATTCACGCTGAATGAAGCATGATAGTTTAAATAAAGGGACGCATGTATATTTTCAATGATCAACAATCAGAAATATACAGAATTGTCTTTGTAGCATACAACATGAAAAAGACAAACCATTTAAAATATATGTTTTATTTTGTAGATGTCTTACTGAAGACATAACAATTAGGTACCTTTATTCCAAATACCCCATAATAACTAAAGTCTGATATTCTGAAAGCTAAATACTCCGAAAGCCCAATACTCCAAAGGTCTAATACGCCGAAGTTTTTATACTCCGAAGGTCTGATATTCCGAAGATTTAATACTCCGAAGTTTTTATACTCAGAAGACTGATTATTCCGAAGGTCCAATACTCCAAATGTGGTTGGATGTAACAACAGGTTTCACCACATGCAGAACTTTGATTGTCGTTTTTTTTAGGGATCAGTCTACCGATGCATTGTGCATTGTCGAAAAAATAAAACAATGGACTGTGTGAAATAATACCTGATTGGGAATGCTGGATCATATTCAAAGTCTCTGATCGCCTCCGGATATCCAATCTCGATTAGTTTTTCCCTCACTAAACCAAACCCGAGTGATTCATATTGTGGAGATTTGTAAGCTGGAGAATAAATACAATTATGTTCATTAGTTTTAAATTTTCATCAATAAAGGGGGAAGATAACCCCAATTAATCATGAATTTAATATTTGATTTCTATAATAAACCAGAGCTGGGTTGTTACTGGGTGTATACCCCAAAGTGGCATACGCCTACGGTGGGCATAGATCTCGTGACCAGGTTACATACCTTTGGTGGCGGTCAAAAAAACTAAAATCTACAATGAATTTTTTTTTTTTATTTTCTCGCAGACAGTCATGATTTCAGATGGTAGACTGAGCGCAAACCCCAATTGGGATCATAGTCCTGATAATGCGGTGTGTTTTTAAAGGCACGTGAGGCCTTAGTTGTCGAAAACATTCATATTTGTTCCAATTACCGTAAACAGAAAAACATTAAAACGTATACAGTTTCGTTCATATATACCATGACCATCGCGTAAACAGCATGTTATCATAAAGATTTACTATATTTTACCTAAGCAAGAGCCTGAGTGTGTTACAGAAGACAACACAATCCTGCTGGCTAATCACACACAATAGCATAAACGCTCTTTATTCGTTCATATCAGGAATTCCCCACAAAGAACGCTCTTTATGTTTACCATCATAATATAAACAAACACCAGAAAAGTACTTTTTAGGCTTTTGTTTACATAACAATGGTAAAAAATATGACAATAACATACTGTTTATGCGATATTTCTTATTTGTATACGGACAAAGTCTGTCTACATTTTGTTGTTCTTTCTGTTTGTGGTGGTTTTTGACGGATGGAAATATTTTCACAGGATACCCACCGCCAAGGCCAACCGTACCTTTAAATATTTCCTGTCAAACTGTCTATCGACCTTCATGAAAAAATGGTTATTTTTATTTTTTAAAACCACTTTTTTTCATAATTCGAACATATTACTCATATTGTGAGGGTAAACATGTGTTGTTATAATACTATAGGATACAGGTCTTTAGTTATAAAGGATAATGATTTTTCCCTCTGAAATTGAGATTTTTGAAAATTCACGAAATGGGGCGCCTCATTAAAACTTTTCGAGAGATAAATGAAGGAGAATAACTCTGGAATGGAAATTGCAAACAACATGGTTGACACTTCATTGAAAACCCTTGTGATAGTGAACAAATATGCCACTTAAATCAAGACATTTTGAGTTGGGACCTTCACCTCCACTGGCTCCAGTCAATTACCTTATTAAGGAACAAATAATAAGTAAGAAATATATTTTCCGCGTTATTTTTTCGACTTTATAAGGTTCCATGTCAAAAATGTTAAAAAGTTCCCATGTTTTGTACTGGTGGAATATGATCTCTACGGGCGTTATAGCCAAAGTAGAGATTCATGACATGATCTACGCGGCTGAACAACTTCAACCTGATTCCTGACATACGAAAGGCTGGATTAATGTAATCACTCTTATTAAACCTTTATATACTAAATGGATTCTCCCAATTAGTTAAAACAGTGTACATCTGAATGTTCTATTATTCATCTGGAGGGGTTTTCAGGGGGAAACAAGAGCAATGCTAGGGCGTGGCAAATGCACCCATGGTAATTCCAACAAAGGGCCATTTTCCCTGAAGCAGAAAAATTCCCCTGACGGGGTCCAATTGAAAAACCAATACAGACAGTACATAATGTCTTGAAGAAATTATCCACAAATAATACACAAACATTAATTTTTTTTATTATTTTCATGTTACATAGACAACTTTAACCCTTTCATGACAGGATCTGAGCTGGTAGAGCATTACTGATCCTGTGCCAATGCATTTTCTTATACATACGAGTCTCCCATATAAGAGAATGCACTGGCTAACAAGGTCAGGGTAAATATTGTGAGGCCAATGCATTCTCTTAAATATATGTGAGGCTCCCTATTGGAAACTCGCATAAATAAGAGAATACATTGGCACAGGGTTTTCGCAAAATTTCAGTGATGAAAGGGTTAAATGTTTGAACAACCATCATCACTGAGAACATTGAAAAATAGATTGACTTAGTTCTTATTAATATTATTATTATTGTTTATTCTTTATCACGTGTTAATAGGGCCCGACAAAGCTTCGAGATTCGATTCTATTTCGAATCTTACGTTCCGATTCGATTCGATTCGAAAGCGGTCGGGTGATTCGGGATATTTCGAATCGTTATATACAAGTTCTTTATCACTTGGAATAGACTGCATTATTCTGCATTATCTATAAAAAATATTCATATTATCCCCAATACTTAACACAAGTCTCCTTCCGCGACCATGTGTGACCACCATGGTCCAATGTGTATAGGGTAAGTTGCCCAAAAGCTCACTGCTCGTATATATTGCCCCACCAGTCCCAGTGCTGGTTACTCGTGGAAGGTCGGTGCAACTCGTGCAGCATGGCAGGTATAGGTCTGTGATGGTTTGCGTGTTCATCGCGGTTGTACCATAATCGTAACGCACACGGTTTCCTCAACAACATAAAACCAGAAATGTCGCAATACTGAAGTTAGTGAATTTCTTGTGGGACATATTTGTATGTCGGTATCTGTCATTCTTACCAGAAAAGCCTATATTGCGTTACTCAGATCAATAAAATAATATCATATTTTTTTTAACTCAAAATTAAAACGATATAAATATATTAATTAAACATTTTGGGCTCCATCATGCCATCTCCA